>KB672846.1:1773634-1804779 GCA_000349145.1 Anopheles dirus | reverse complement strand
AATGACTAATCAACCGTTCGTGGTTGAACAACGGCGGACAAAAAACTGAATGGGAGAGTGCAAAAAAACACACACAGAGAAAATGATTAAAAATGAATATGAGGTATAAACGGCGCACGTGATCGAGTGCTGCCGCGGCGTTTGCATCTCACCGAATGCGCATACTTTACTACGTTTGCTCCTGCCGGCCAAGATGATTACCATAAGCTGTGCTTAAATATCATCTGTGTGATTTACATAAAGCTTGACCTGTGTCGTTGTGTCGTTACCTCAATTGCTCAAGCCGGCGCGGTAACAAGGCGCTCTCGTGTTTATTTTTTGTTTCGTTTGCTGTGTTACTGTTTAGACTGGTGCAGCTCCGTTTTAATGTGCAACCAGAACTGTCGTTGGTGCGCCTTATTTCGCTCCCGTTTTCTCGCGCAGCATCCCAATGGCGCCCGATTACGCTTCCGCAATCACGTCAGCTCAGCCGTGACATCTTCGGTTTCGGCTGGTTCGGCCTGTGTCAGGGAGCGTTGGCGCCGCCTGTTCCGTTTGCTCGGTGTCCCTCTTCTCCCCGGAACGGGGTGAAAATGGCTTTCGCTTTCGTTTCGACCCAGTTCGCGCTGCCGGTGGGCGGGAGGAGCCGGCAGTCGCCAACTGGTGTTGATTTGGCTTCGTGACCATGGGACGAGATGTCTGGCGGGCCTCTCTGTCGCATGTATAATTTTGTGCGGAATTTATTTACCTTTTCGCCCGTTTGGCCGGGCAGGTACACGGTCGAGAGCGGTATGGACAAAAATGTGAGTTGTTCGACATGCCATACGCTCGATTGATTTATTTCATATTAACATATTTAATTTAAAAATTTAATTTAAACATGTTTAAAAATCATTTATATTGAAGCTTTTTTCAAGACACTCCACTTAGTCTTCATTTACTGTGAAATAAGTGAATTATTAATAACTCTAAACAATATTCATTTCAACAGGTACATCAGCTTCCTTCACAATGAAATAATTTTTCAACAACACATTTGTATTTTTATTTACACCATCTAAATTGAAGTGCGAAATGTGTGAAACAGCATGAGAATAATGAACATTTTTTCTTCGAAAAAAGGCTTGATTTATTTTTTTATTTTACCAAATACAAGCGATGCTTACCTCTTTGAACTTATTTTAATAATAAATATAAATTCAGTTATCAATAATTGAACTCGCAAAAATGGCGTTAAAAATGTGGAAATGTGAATAACTAGTGCAGTACTAACAGTTCAAGATAAAGTATAAATTTTCTTTTTAGTACAGATTTAAAAAAATCCACTAACTTTTATTGTAGAAATAAAAAATTGTTTACAATTTACTAATTCATTACTTTTATTCATCATCACCTTTATTAATCTAATTTAAAATTTTTCTTGTTGCAGGTAATGATGAGGAACTGTACAGCTTGGAAACATGAAGACGCAAACAAAAGCTTTCCTACGCTTGGTAGATATTACACTACGTTTCAATCAACATTATAATTTGTGACTTGCTCTGTACTGTACAGGAAGTTTCAGGTAGAAACTATATTCGTGATATGCTGGGTATGTTGCTTGTTTGGCTTTTAGGGACGTTGAACCTTCTTTCTTCTTTCTTCTTTCGGCTTCTTTAATTTGTTTCAGTTAGATACTTCTGACAGTTCTAACCAAATGTAATCAAACTTTCTCTTTGAAAATCTGTCTTAACCTTTGTGTTATTTGTATTTTTTACGATATCCTGAATATATTGTTACAAAAAGCTAAAGCATACACACTCAAACCTTTATTAAAAAAAAGTTTTTAAAATGTATTAATTTACATAAAATATTAAACCTTTGACCAACAGCGCCCCACTATCCCAGCCAGCGCCAAAACCGCAGCAGGTTGCACATTTTTAAAAAGCGCGGCTATCAATTTTACGGCCCCGCGTCTCTCACACACCGGTCCCGGGCTCCGTTCCCGTTCCTGATTGGATTCGCATTTGCTGGCCCGTCCCGAAACCGGCTGCCCGTGTGTTAAATTATGCTTTTTGTCACCCCTAATTTCCATTCCATTTGCTGCTTTCTTCAACCGAAGACGAGGTAGAAGACACAGGAAACGAATAAAACGGACCGTTTGCTAACGAGATTGATTTTCGTTGTCTCCGATCACTGTGAGTGTCTTCATTTTTGCTGGAGGTGGCGGTAATCATGTACGGTAAGATGGGCGCGAAAGGAGGGAGTGGAGGAAAAACAGCAAAACCCAAACAAAAACCGCAAAACTGTCGGACGTCTCCAATTGGTGGCGATTTTTATTGGCAACCACGCTACCGCGCGCTGAAACGCGGATGTGCCGCCAGCGTTACGCGCCGGGCGTCTCTAAAGCGCCGTGAAGAGGTTCGATGATGCAAACGGATCGGGAAAAATTTGCATCGCGCCAAGCGAGAAGAAGCAAAACGAACCAAACGGGAACGGATTTCGTTTCACGCCGGATGATGGGTGACCTCGCAGGGTCAGCAGCTTTTAGGAGGTTGGCGTGCTTTTCGGCAGCCCGTTCCGAATGGAAAAGCCGAACCCGTCGCCGGAAGTTACGGCACGGCGGGTTTCGCTTTCCGCTCGTGTCAACCGCGCGTGAGAGGAGCTGGCGCATAGTTTAGTTTGCTTTCAACCAGCCAGCCCGAACGCACTTTAGGTACCGATGTCAAGGCTCTTTCCAGCTGGGCCCGGGAATTCGGTCCGCCAGCGAGCATCGTGCCATAAAACAGCCCGACCGAATCCGAACATCAACCGGCGCTCATTCGACGTGAAGGTTACATTGCGCGATTCGTCAACGTACATGCCACAGGTACGTGCGACACAACGAGAGGGAATGTAAAAAACCCCTATTAAAACACACACCAACACTCATCAGGGCAATTGTTTGCTAATTATTCTTTGAGGGTTTTTGTTTTCTTCTCGCATTTACACACCCGCGTGCAGATCGCAATTGGTTCAGTTTGAATCGGGAGGGCGAACGCGGGACATTAAAATACATTTCCATATCACCGACGTCGTAGAATCTTCACGCGCCTGCCAAGGACGATGCGGCAGCGTGCGTTTGTTTCGAAATTCCGGTTTCGGTTGGGTGAAAAACTGCATCCGGATGAGGTGGCGATTTATCAACTGCACCCCACCGTTCGGTGGTTACATTTGGATCAAGATTTAAGGGGAGGGCCCATTTGTTGCTGTTTGTTTTATGCGTTGATGGTTAATTGTAACAGTTTAATGTTCTTCATTATGCATTCAACAACCGGGCGATGTTGATGAACACAGAGGGGTGTGCGATTGCCGCAACCGACGGGGGACCTTCAAACGAGCGATTGAATTGTGCTCGGCTCTCTGTTGCTGCGTGTCACAGATACGTTGATTGACCCAGTTTTGAAGATTTGAATAAAAAGTAAAATCTATACATTGTGATTATTCCAGTACTTTTTGAGTTATTTAGCCAATGAAATACAATTAGCGAAAACAATTTAAAAAATCACAGAAAAAGACAAAGAAAAATAACAAAGAATGATACAAACAGAAAAAAGAGTTGAAAAGTTGAATAAATTAACAAGCAATCATAAATTAACATGGTTGAGCAAGTTAATATTAAATACATTTAAATCGGATGTGTTTAGAAAATTGGAAACAGTGGAATATAATGAAAGAAGTTCACATAAAGGTAATACAGACGAGCATATTAACATAACATGATTATAGAAAAAAATGGGATAGAGGATATAATTAGAAAAAGAAATACAGAAAACAGATAATCAAATTGAAAATTGTAATTTGAATGTTTTAATTTAAAAAAACATGTTTAATAAACCAAGAAAACGAAATAGTGTCAGTAAAGCAGACAAATAAGCAAAACAAGAGATCAAACATGGTTTTCATAAATAAAATAATAAGAAAAGGTTCAAGAAATTGTTTTAGACACGATCAGATATGAAATAATTGCAAACAATGATAACTTAATGGTGAGCAATAGGGTGTAAATATAATGTCATTTAAAAATTGTAAAGAAAACAAACTTTGTCAAAACATGAAAATACTTATAAGTTTCAAATGTCTGTCTAAAACTTAAAAACAACTTTTATCGATATGGTTGATAATATTTCGTTCGTTTTGTAATCACAGCATAGGTCTGCAGAAATTTCATGAAGGTCTACTGTAAATGGTTCAATATCCATTTTCTAAAGAGAAAAAAAGATATGAGAAAGGACATATAAGAGAAAAGAGAAGAAAGAAACTAAAGAGATAAAAAGATATGAGAGAAAACAGCGGAATGTGGAAACAATACTAATACAATGAAATCTAGGCGATGCAATTGGGTTTCATAATTGACAATTTGTTCATTGCACTCAGTAACATGTAAAACAAACACGTTAAATCCGTAACCGTCATTAGAAGATCAAATGATGGCATTGACGAAACGAAAACAAACACAACCATAAAAGAAAGATTATTTATTACTTTTAATCCACTCGACCCAAGCGAGCTTCCGATGTGCACTTTCTACACATCGAAAATGAAAAACTCCCCTTTGACACACGGCCCGGACGATCCTCTCGGACGCGCTCTACTTATCCGGTGACCGTTTCGGTTTGTGTGTGTTTGCTGTTTGCTACTATTTCAATCACCACCAGGGGCACCCGGTTTTAGCCCTCCCGAGTGGGGTTCCAAACCCGGTGACCGGAACCATTTACCCGGTTTTCAACCCCCCATCTGGTGGTGTGAAACGGATCGACGCTACAGGTACATTGCTTAATTAAAATGCGTCCACACCGCGCTGGTCACGCTACCGCGCCGTGATGGCGGCAATCGGATGCGTTCGGGGTGTTGCTATCGGACCAATCATCTTAATTACCGAGGAAACTGTCAATAATCGGACCCGCTGGAGGGAGACCGGGGACGGGGGTTCCGGGTTTCCATTCCGGTAGCCAACTTTCTCGGGTTTCCTTCCGTCCGGTGCCAGCAGAGCACGTGGAAATCGCAAATCCAAGTCAGACATGCAACCAGATCCAACCTGATGCTAATGTAGTGGAGCTGCTATGCTTTGAGCAGTAAAATTTGACATCTTCCAAACGTCTTCGGATTTCTCAAGAGATAGCCAGACTAGTAATTCGCATGATTTATCGATGTTTCCTGCTCGTGCTACTGCTTGAATTGCAGTAGTTGGGCAATTTGGCACATAAATCTCACGGTATCGTTTCAACATCGCCCTTTGAGCGTAGTTTGGAATTCCGTGAGCCTATGTTCACTGTTTAGGCGGTGAAGAATTAGCTGACAGAGTGTGACCTTTACATTTGCCTGCCCACCTTACGGCCCCTAACGACACTCCCGTCGTGGATGTGGGACAAAGAATTCGGGGTAGAATTCGCTACCAGACACAGACATCGCTGCGGTAGCCGACAAGATCTCTAGCGTCAAACAATATCTGCTCACGACGGTGACTACAGCGCACACATCGGATGGGTTTGCCGGTGGTGATGTCACGAAGACGAATCGAATCAACCCATTCATCGTGAGCATCGGTTAAGCCGAGAGGCAACGCGGCAAACAAGCGTGCCTCCAGGTGGAGGATGGCTGAGATTATTAAATTTTCGCAGCTTTAAAAAAGGGCTGCCCTCTACTCCGCTTCCATCATCCACACGCCCGTAATGAGCTAATCAATGAGCGGCGAGCTGGAGACCTTCAGCGGTAGTCGGTTGTGTCACGCTATCGCGGTCCGGTGGATTGCCTGGGCCACATTGAGCTGTAGCGCCTGGGAAGTCTTTGTGGAGGGCGCGAATGGGCCGTTCAAGACGAACCATTTGTTTTTGTTGCAGGCGGTGAGTATGTGTGTGTGTGTGTGCCTCATCTTCAAGTCAAGGCCCGGCAAATGCACCTCTCTCTTTCTCTCTTTCTTAACGGCCAGTTCGATGCGGGCTTTAACGTACAGCTGGCTTTACACTTTAGCGCAGGTCGCATCCGAACCGCAGCGTGACTGTGCAATTATGTGTCTCTGCACCGAAGATCTCGGATCGCTGAGGCAAGCTGCTGGTGTGCAGGAACCTATGGTACAGGAATAATCGAACCGCTTCAATAGTGGGACGGATCGAGCCCAAAGAAACTGGTTGATTGAAATCGGTGCTGAAAGCTGCTGAGAGCGGTTTGTGGCGGATCTTTACCGGAGGAGCACGAGACTTTGCCGTTGCCCGAACCGAACCTTTCGTCGGTCGGTCCTGCTGGGGGTTTGACCTTTTCAACTCGTTTTGGAGGGATGCCCTTAAATACCTGTCACTTTTGTCGATTAATTGCTATCAACAAAGAAATCGACAGATGTTGAACGCGTTAAATCATCCCGCATTTAGTTTAAACAGGAGAAAGGAGCAACATTCTCATACTTTTCCCTATCCTCGCGTGAAGTCTGAGGCTGTTTTACATGAGGTTTCAATTGTCAAACTACCCACCTCAGTCAGACTGAAGGATTGCATTCAACTACAAACGTTGAACAGTTTTTGTAAATCTGTTATATAACGCTATGTTTGGCTAAAGCGTTCATAAATATTAGCTTTAGAAACTGATTTTTATTAGGATCAAAAGTCTTTCCAAGATACATATGTTAAATTGACTTTATTTCATTACTTTACTAGATAAATAAGCATGCGGTTTAACAGAAAAAAACTTCTGAGTTTTCTGACTCATTTTTAAGATCTTTGTTATCAGACGTACCAAGTATTTGGAACTTTGAAATCATTGTCATACACCAAACATTAACAATATTCCTGAACTTTGGGTAAAAAATATGTGTTTTTTCACGGTTACTCATATATCCTCATTGTCTCCAGATTGTACAAGAGTTTTATTGTATAAGAAGATGTTAAGAAACAATATCTAACCTTAACCATGCTTAAGGCAACCGTATAGCCATATATGTATGTACATTTCTGACAGATTTTTATAGACTCTATCAACACTACAACACAGAAAAGAATGTGTCAATTGTACTCAATTATTTGAATACTTTTTTCTAGTGTCGATATGTTCCGTAGCGTTGTATGTTCTTGGCAAGTTACTTTAAAAACCTTCCATGTTTTTCTCGATTGTTCCCAAAACCGGTCGTCAGTTAATATCCAAGATACCAAAGTCTTCAAAATCATGACATTGCTGATGTAGAAGTGTGCTAAAGACAATAAACAATCCGATATGTTTGAGGACAAGTATTCGTCGAGGTCTTTTTCGATCGCCTTTTCTAGAACTCCTCTTTAAAAGGTGAAAACTTCGTTATTGTCAAATATCGTATATGAGTTTTTCAAAAGTAGGTACTAAGTCTACTGGAAATGCCTGTACACAATGCTCTATCGATTACGCCTTATACAACAGCTTATACAGGCTTAGTACCTTATCCAAAATCAATTGCAACAATTAATTAGTGTCTTGATAACATATAAAACGAAGCGCTTAAATTAATTTCAATTAAAATAACATTAACGAACCTCAACGAGCGGAGGAAAACTTGTCAAAACCAGCAAATAAATAGTTTGGGTGTGACTCAACGCCGACGCCGGCCGGTTGCCGAAAGAACACCAACTCAACGCAAAGAAAAAGTCCAAAAAACGTTTGAAAATGTAGAACAACTCAATTTGAAAACAGCTCCCCTCTGTGCGCTGTACGCGGCAGCCGGCGAACTGCCTCCCCGTCTCCTGGAGTTTTGTGTTGCGTGTGCCCACATTAATTAGCATATCGCACCGCCGGCCTATCGGTTTAACAACCCCCGCCGGGGGACGGTTCGCCGCAATTGAAATCAAAACTCGCCCGCGCAAAGCAATCGTTAAGCGTCAAACTGGTGGTGATGGACGATAGCAGGCCGATGGACAGGAACAGTCATGCTTCGTGGTCTCCCGTTGGGTTGTTGTATGTTCCGGCAGAAACTGTGGCTACAATAAATCAGCAGCGATCGCGAAACGCAAGACGGGATGACCCGTCTGGGACATCGGGCAAGAATCACATTTTTCTTGCTTTCCTCCGTGGCCAGCCGGGCGAAAGGACATCGGGCTAATGATGGAGGTCTTCTCAAGCGCGGGTCTCTTTTTTCAACGTTCCGTTTCCGCTGCCTGTCTGACGTAACGCGCGCGGGATTTATGTTGATGTGCATGCGAAATGAGCGGAGAAGGTTCATGTGGAAACAAAAAACTTGGGGAATAAAATCGAAGACGACGTGCTTTTGACGCGCTGCGGCAGCGCCACCGCAGAGGATGAGCTTCATTTAGAGAAGTGACGATGAGGTGTCCTAAAACGCAGACTGGACAAAAAATCGGCCATTTTTCAAACTCCTCCACAATCGGTGGAAGCAGCGGTAATAAAATGGCAGCAGAGACAAACAAAAACTCCCGAAAACAACACATCCAACCGGGGCTGGTTAGGTAAACTGTGCCTGGCCGGCGTGAAAGTTGCGCCAAAGATTCCATCATACTCGGAGGCGTCCACGAGACGGTGTGCGATATGATGTCTTCCGCATGTAAATTCGGATGGGTGATTTAATCCTTCGGTGGGCAGCTTGCGCCCATTAGTTTTTGGCCCGGCGAAAAACGTCGATCGACTGGCTCCAAACTGCCTAATTAATCAGAACCCCGGGCGGAGTTCGCGCTGGGTTCGGTAACGCCGGAATGCGTTACTTTCTCCCGGTGGCCGCGGTTTCGTTCCGGATGGCGCATCTTCCTCTGGCGCCTGCGTTCTGCGCGGGATGCAACCGGGAAGCCTGGGTACTTTTACTTTTCGGCCGAGCGAAAGCGGGATGCTGAAAATCAAACGCTCGTAATAAAACATGTCCAACGGTGGCGGCCATCCGAAGCCACTCTCTTGCCGCCAGCGCACACTTGAAGATGTAAAAGTAAAGATGAGTTCGGTGCCGGTGGATGCAACTGGCCGCTCACACCGTTCGAACACGCACCGTACACGCGTGACTGTGTGTTGTTAAAAACGACCCTCTCGTGTTGATGTGTATGTGCTTGCCAACCGCCCGGAAATGATTTCGTTGTATTTCGGTAGGTTCGTGAAAAATTGGCAGACACGGTTCGCATGCCTGCTGACGGCACGTGAAACCAGGAAGATCGTGTAAAGTGAAGGGTATGAGCATTTTTTTTTACCGTGTGAGGGTACCAAGAGGTATGTTTGGGATACTCATTTCGTGCAGAGGAGAAGTATGGTTGAGGGTTTTAAACATCAAAACTGTGTGTCGCGGCTGAAGACATGGCTCTATCATCGTGACGCATGGCATCAGGTTTTGTTTCTGTTTGAGTTATTATTAACTCTTTTGAAATGGAGATCTGGATCTCAGGTGGCTTCTGCGAATCGGTCCATGTGATTATGATCCAGATCCGGATCCGGGATGAATGGGAATATGATCCAGTGTTGGAATCCGGATATGTCGTGAAGCTCGTGTTTAAATCCGATATTACCGATATCTGGATTCATTGGAATTCATATCTGTCAAGATGATCTTGTTGGATCTTCGATCCTGAGGAAAAATTTTAAAGTTTGTTATTTTCAAAACGTTGTAGTTTCCTTACTATCGAATGTCGTAGGTCATTTTAGTAAAAACAATGACTATGAGACTCTGTTGGAATCTCACTGAATATTGTCGCCAACTGTTGCGTCATCTGAAGTACGAAATCCGATCTCTTAATGCCAAGTTGTTCGTATTTCTTCTGACTTTGATTATTGATTTGCACAATTGTTTCAAAAATATAGGTTATTTAAATCTACATAGTAGACTATCGCTGTTTGTACACTTTTGTTATCTTCTTGATCAATGCGGTAAACAACTCAGAACTTATTTGATATTTTTGAGTTCGTTCAGGATTGTTTAGCTCAAGCTCGAGTAAGATTGCGAGCAAAATTTGAATGACTAACTTAGCAAAACTAAGATTCGTTTAAGCAATTCTGAGTGATCTGTCAAAACTTATCTTTTACACAATTCTTCAATTATGTACCCTGCAATTATGCTTGTATACATGTATGTAATCGTTACCCTATAAAGGATGATATATAAAATAATGATTAATTATTCAATGTCATTATAAACTTGCTCATTGTGTGTTGTTTATAATACATAAGCACTTGAGCATGACAAATATTGTCTTATGTACGATCTACCAGCTTTCAATGTGATAGATCACAGTAATCTTGGGATGTAGGAAGTGACATAAAAACATCATAGCTATCATTGGTTAGAGGAGTTGAAATATAACAGGCAATGCAATAAAGCATTTACTCCAGACATGCTGAATACAACACATAGTATGGGCAGAAATGGATTTCAATAAATCCAGATCCCTTGAAAATCGGACTTATAACCGGGATCCACGACCAATCCAGCAAAAAACTCTACAAACCTACTACAAACAAACTGTTTTCGGAATAACGTAGTGTTTATCCATATTTTTGAAGCTATAAAAGTGTTTGTGGTGGATATAGCTTACATATCGGATCATAAATATAGCTTTTAGTGGTAATTGGAAAAATTGTCTGCTAAGTCTGGGCTCAGATAGGTACCATTTCAAATTTAAAATCGAACATTATAAAATAAAAGAAAGTCCAAAATCAGAGTATAATGTGGGATAGATCTAAAAAACTTCAATTTCGTAGCCCCGTAGTCATAAATTACCAACCCTACAAACTATTACGCAACCGATCCAAGCTTCCTCGATCGTGCCAGACAGATCCATAAACGCTGTGGCACACCGTATCGCTTCTGGAACATTTTCGCACCTTTCCCACAATCAAAACCCATCGCCAATAACATTGTCAATTGCCGGGGTCTTTCAATCGTTAGCCCCCAACCACGCATAGGTAAAGACAACACGAAGCTCGGCGAACCTCCACGACAAACCCCAGACAAAACTCGCGTTTTGCCGCTTCGCCTATCTTCGCGAACATAAAGGATGATCCGATGACAGCGCATTCGCGGGACGGCGCCGAAGATCGCGTAACCGATCGCGAAGTATATTCGCGTGCCGAAACCGCGGAAATAAAACACGATATTTCACACGGGGCCTGCTCTGCTGTGCCATTAATTATGGACGGTGCCGTGGTCATAATTTTCGGAATTTTCAACCGGCCCCGCGGGAGCCACAAATGAGGTCTCATTAAGGCGCTTCTTCGAAACGCCAATCTTCCACTTTACGCACGCGGCACAGAAGAAGCGGACACTGGTTTGCCTTTTAATTGATTTCGATTGGGAGTTTTCGTTCGATTTCTTCGCGTCTTCTTGCCTCGTTCGATCGACCGTGACGGCCGTGAATTTTCCCGAGCAGCCCCTCCACGTGAGTTTTCCACGGGGCCGGTTTTTTCCCACACTTTTTCGGTTTCATTTTCGTGTTCGTTTTTTTTCCTTCTTCTCTCGCGTTCACACGTCTCGCCGGATGGTTTACAGCCGTCAGAAGCTATTCCAATGCGACCGGCACCAAGAAAGAAACCGCAACGACTTTCCTTTTCGAAACGTATGCATTCTTTGTCCACCGCTCGGGTCCTTTCGACGATGGGGACTGCGAGTTCACGTTCCAATAAAAATGCTAGCCTCGTTTTGTGGGAGAGAAAATCGACTTCGGGTGACATTTAACACGGCTGTTGTGGCCTATGTGTGCCCGCGAAAGCGCAAAGATCGCGATTGAAACCCCGGAGGTGGTTTTTGTGCGCGCGAAAAAAGAAATGGTAACTACGACCACCAACCTACGACCACCAACCTACATTTAATGCACCTCACACATCCATCTCGGAGCGAGCACCAACGGGAGGGCAACGCGTCCCTTCGGGGACGATGTTGGGGACGGTAGATTTATGTGGCATTTTGTGTGTCATAAAAATTCACCATGCGCGAAAGCCATCCAGTCCGCCAGTCCGGACCTGGAGCGCTTTTTTGATGATCGATTCGCGGCACGTCGCAAAAACCGCGTCAAAGAACGCTCCTCTTTCACCGTGACGGTCGAAGAAGAGAGCTTTCTCTGACCGTGGAGCTGCAGGAAAGCGACACGATGCACCGGAATCAAGAGTATGTGTCCGTTTGTTGCTTTTTCTTTCAAGATGACTGTAAACCTCTAACTAATACTACATTACTAATTGCTCTGAACAAACTTCATGTTTTAGAAAAATACACAAATAATAAAAATTGTTTAAATTTAATTTTATTTATCTTAAATGAAATTTTCTCGATTATCTAATCTAAGGGAGAGTGTGTTGAGAAATTTCTTCCATCCAGACTTCCTGTGGCCTTCTTAAAAAATATGAAGTTTTCCAATCATATTGGATCCAGCACGAATGAACTATGTTTTCCATTCCTTTTCACTTTTCACTTTTCACAAAATGGAAAAATTTTATTCGTATCTTTCGTTTCTTATTCTGGGATTGTTTTTGGTTCAGTTTGCTTTGAAAGGAGATAAAAAGTGCTCAGAAGAAGGGCTTGAACGAAAAGACAAAATAAATGTCACTTCTAAAATATAGTTTCTGAACATTCAACTAGTTTCTAGCTTCTTAAATTCTAATGTTTCAACTTTCATACATAGAATAATCTTTGTAGTAAGAATATACGTAAGTGTTTGATGAGTTTTTATACTACAAAATGTGTGCAAAATGAACATCGATAAAGGGTGATGCTCTGGGAATAACACTGGAATAGGGACTATGCATAGAAAGAAGGAAAATCATTTTTAAAGATAAATAAGAAACGAATCTTTCTAAACACAGAAAACACACAATTTTTCTAAACACAGAAAACACACAGAAAACACACAGAAAACACACAATTTCTAAACACAGAAAACACACAGAAAACACACAATCTTATCATCTTTGATTTACTTTGAAGCCGTTTGAGACGAAATATTTGGTTTCGAGACAAGTGACGCTATAATTTTGGAAGCCACTGTAAGAGCTGCTGTATAAGGATATTCGGTCATGATGACCTTGAGGATACAGGTTTGATGCTGAAGAAAAAAAAATAAACAAAATTGATTTTAAGTTTAAAAGCTCAAAGTTAAGCTTTCAAAGCTGTCCATTTTGTGAGTATGTTAAAAAATCCTTTGAAGATGTGTGTTAGACCTACAACCCTTAGTATATATTTCATTTAATAAGTTCAGATTGCTGCTAGATTTAAATACATGATAATACCAGGATCATAATATACCTTACTTGAAATCAATAACTATATTTGCAATGTAAAAGAGCGCCCGGATTTGCTGGTAAGAAAGTAGACTTGAAAATGCCTTTCAGCAGTACAACAAAAGTCGCATTCCAATACAAAATCCTATCAATAGTGCTGGCTAAACTAACGTAAACAAATTGCACGACACTGAGTATGGCATTAGGAGCAAAAACGGCAACCGGAGACCCAAGCAAGTTTGAACCAACCAATCCACCCCTTGACCCACGCAGGGCAAGAATTAAAGCCGGACTTATGATGGAACCCCATCAGTCGAGCCCAGCGCCCAGGGTAATGGTGGGTTTAACGCGTTTTTCCCACGACCTTGTCCTTTGGCCGACGAGAGACCATCTAGAGCAACGCATAATCCAAATCCACGCACGAAAGTGTTTTGCTTTTTTTGCTTCGTTTTGAGGGTTTTCAACGCGTGAAAAAGAAGATTATCGATTGATGCAGAGAAGAGTAAAAGACAAAAAAAACGTCTCGGTTCGATCGGAAAGCTTCGAATTGCGGAGGTCTTGAACATGTTAAATTGATGCTGCGCAGAGCCACGAAGGTCAACGCGATTTGTACCTTCCCTGCGCCGTTGAAGGGATTCAAATTCGAAACGGTAACTGCTACCGATGATTTCGGTTCGGATGCGGCCCACGAGACCAACCATGATCCACACGATATTTGCATACTAATAACAGGCACAATGCACTCGGCCCCGCGCAGAGTAAATATTATTTCATGTTGCAATCACATGGCAAAGCAACAACAGAATCCAAGTGGAAACCAAATTGAGGGATTAAATAAATCGCCATAACACACGCCGGGCCGAAATTGATTGTTTGCCATTGTGTTGTCTGTCTCTCTCTCTCTCTCTTTCTGTGTCTCTTCCTCTCGGTTGGCTTTCTTCGTCACCGACAGCCGTCATCAGAGCGATCAAATGGTTCATCCATTGCTTATATGAGAGCAATTTGCTCCCAGAGAATTAAAGCTCCCAACGAAAATAAAAGCTCACCAAAGCAAAGCGGGTAAACACAAACTTATGAATCCGTGCGTGTTATGCTTTGAAGTGGCCGGTTTGTAGTTTCCCACATCGGCGTCGGGGTCGTCAAATGAATTCCCATCAACGATAACTTTCAATCTCATCGCATAATTATACTCGATCATTGTTTTCTTTCTCTCTCTCTCTCTGCTGCTTCCTTCTGCCTATCCTACACTCGGGTGTTATGCCGCTTGGAGCGATGTAACCTTTGACTTTCTTTTCGGTTATGGGTGGTTTTATACGTGTATATTTAGCTGACGTCTCCTCTCAAGGGTTTGCGTTTGATGAGCCTCAATTACTCCGGTGCGAGAACTTGCTGCGGAGAAATGCTTCTTTCCCAATTCCCAAGTGTGATTTCTCATGCTTGATTATTTTGTGGGGCACACGCGTATGACGTAATTGCAAGCAAAGTTGATTGTAATATGTTTGGAAACAGCTCTGCTGGATGTTTTGGGTACTTTTTCGAATATTATTTTGCTGGAACGAGTGCTTTGGGTTTGACTTCTTCCTTGGCGGAACAACCCATTTGCCTCGACTTGACTTCAGCCTGAACCGTAGTTTGAATAGCCAGTTCTGTGTAAGGGGAGACGGACATGGTACATTTAGGCACTTGACAAGCAGTTGTTCTATTTCTATTAGAACTAATCACTTTTAAATGCCTGAAGTCTGAGAATGTCTTAGGGATGTGCTGTCTAGATTTTTGATTTTTTTTAATCTTTATATGAAATTTTTAATATGGACTCTTATGTAATATTCCTATGAACTTCAGTTGTTTTGTGTTTTGTTCTTTCATTATTTTATAAAATATTGTTTAATTTTACATTATTATCATGTTAATTAATTCCGTTTTACGTCGATTAATATTATTTCGTATTTTTACCTGCTCGAATGACTTTTAGTTGTCATGGAGACTACTTATTATATTTGTAATATCGACCTCTTTTTGAATAGTAAGACATCTGGTTTTAAATAAACAGCATCATTTGTATTGGCTTCGAAATGTGTCAAGTTGTATATCAAAATTTGACATTTTTTTTAAATTTTGACATCTGTCAAAAATCTTGTTTATTACCATCCCGGAATGGTCTGTCACCCCATACACATTACACACGCGGTCGTCAAACGATCGAAATCGGTTGGAAAACAAAAGCCACACACCACCACACCTGCCCAGCTCACATCGTCGCATCCGGCAACAAATCTGTCCCATCGCAGCTCTTGAGAAACGAACCAATTTTGCGCCCACTCTCCATACGTCACCGCCATCAAATTGCGGGTTCCACCAACGACACGTTCTCCCCTCCCTGAGGTGTCTTATTAACACCGCTCCGCGTCGGTGTTCCCTCTGGAGTGGCAACGCAACCGGATGATTATGATTATCTGTGGCGTGGATTTTTCGCCGTCGCCTTGTTAGCACCACTGCCGAGCCACAGCCAAAGGGTGCCAATTATGCAATTCCGGGCTCTTCTTACGCCGGCTACCGATACGGTGGGAGCTAGGTGGTCTGAGCAGTACCTTCGGTAGATATAAATTATACAGTACTGGAAGTTCTGGTGCTCGTTGAGATTTGACATGACGAGATCGGTTTCGTTCGGCTTGTTGTTGAGGTAGGTAAGTTTTTGGGACTACTCGAACAACTTCTTTGGTGCACGATCCAGTGAGGCTTACTTAATTTCAATGGTGCGATACTGCACCGTGCAAAGCAGCCCTAACCTCACTTTGTTCCCTCTCAGACATCTCACTTGGAGTAGATGTCATTGCGCAATCCGCAGAAGGGGTTTGGAAGATGCGATCTATTGTTTTGGTATCTTCTTCTCCATCTGGAGTACGGTTTACACGCCGCTCGCAAGTGCCCGCTTTCGCTCGACGTTGTTACTCCACGCCACTAGACCACCCGAAGACTGCCGGTGGAATGCCATAATGCATGGAGAAGAAAAAGACCAACCAGTTCTTCGTTGGAGCGTCTCCAACGATGATGCCATCGGGTGCGTCTGCTTCGAGTCTGCTGAGGCTGGCAGATACATCCGAGACGTGCGCGTTGAGGCGTGAAATCTCTCAAACGTGTAACGTACATTCTTGTCCGCGGAGCTTGAGGGAGGGGTTGGGGCAAGTTGACCCAATGTTTGAATTTATCCAAAGAAAACGGTGTGATCTCGCATTGGATTTATCATTTTTATTACATTTCGTTTTGCCAAACTGTGCTTTTTATTAATATTTGATTTCTTTCTTTCGCTTGTTTCTTGCAGAAATTGACACATATCAACGCAACATCACAACGGCAACAGATGCATCATCAATCGCACTGAAAGCGAGACGTTTCGGTACAAGTTTTTTTTTGTCTCCTGCGTCTACCATAAGTGTTACCTGACGAAGACTTGCTAAGCAGTCGGAGCTGGTTTACGACCAGCATATCATATCACACACCGCGCATCGAAAGCGCTGTAACACGTATACCAAGCGGCGATGTGTACCAGGTGATCGTACGTTGATAGAAACGTAGTATTCGATCGTACAGTGCTCACTGACGGAGCTGAAAACTTCAGATAGAAAGTCTCAGTCTCGCCGGTGCAGACGTTTCCCAGAAACTTACGCTAGATCTCACCCTAGACAGTAACGCACACACACATTAAGACCTCACAATGGCCCTGCTCGGACGGCGAAGATCGTCCTTCCTGAAGCTGGCCGCCCTGTGCGGTGTCGTGTGGTTTATGGCCGTGTTTGTGCTCTACTCGGACGACGCGAGCCGGACCGGCCCGAGCGGCAGTGGGAGCGGCAGTGCGGCCAGCGGTGGCGGCGCGATCGAGTACGAGACGCCCCGTCGGCTACCGCTCGAGGGTATCCGGAACAAGTTCAATCAGTTCATCGAGAACGCCCGGCTGGACGCGAACCGCCAGGATCCGGTGGCGCACGTACCGGACGTGAACTTCGTCGACAACAACCGGCTGGAGGAGGACCTGGGTGATGAGGGAGAGGCGGGCGCGGGCGGTGTCGAGCCGGAGGTGGACGAGCCGCCGGTGGTGAAGACGGCCAAGGAGACGGTGCCGTCGAAGCCGAGCCGGGTGCAGGCCCAGTCACCGATTGGCGGTGGTAAGTCATTCATAATGAATCATTTCGAACGAGCTCCAAGCTGTAGACTCTTGATCAGAAATCAATAGATAGATAACTTCGCGTTGGATATATAACCTCTGCATCCAATCTAAGACCAGGCATGTCTTGGGTCATTAAAAAAATGACTCATTGAAAACCAAGAATAGTTCCAGAACTGTTTGGAGAGCAGTTTCGGAGACGATATCTTCGATAATGCCAACTCCACGGATGACTCCAAAATAGATGGTGACATATATCCCGGTAGTTAGAAGAACTGATCCCGATGTTTATCGTCGAACTTGGGCTGGAAGATATTGCTTCCAGACATACTCGTTTAGTTAAGGATTTAAACTACGCTTACAGTCAGATGTTAGTACATTCGAAGTATCTAGCTAGATGGGACTGCATAGCAACTGGTACTACAGGTAGTTTTCGGTTGGTTTTTGGTAGTTGGTAGAAAAATGGAGAAAAAAATATTAGAACGATTCTCAAAGGTTTAGGCTTTACTCTCCAAACTTTACTATATACTTTACTAAGTGCCAATTATATAATTCAGGCTCTTTATAAACAATTCAGAGACACAGTTCTCCTTAAGTTTGTCAAGATAAGAATTCATTTACCTCATTAATACGTGTTCAGCACGTGACCGATGGGTTTTTGAATCTAATAATCTCTTTCCACATCTCGCAGGCCTTGTGCTCCCGGGGGTTATCGCTCCGCCAAGCGACGGACCGGGTGAACTCGGTAAGCCCGTCGTCCTGCCGAAGGAACTCTCGCCGGAGGTGAAGAAGCTGGTCGACGAAGGATGGACCAAGAACGCGTTCAACCAGTACGTGGCGGACATGATCTCGATCCGGCGGACGCTGCCCGATCCTCGCGACGCCTGGTGCCGGGACACGGACCGCTACCTCGACGACCTGCCGCCAACGTCCGTCATCATTTGCTTCCACAACGAGGCGTGGTCGGTGCTGCTGCGCACCGTGCACTCCGTGCTCGATCGTTCGCCGGACCACCTCGTGAAGGAAGTGATCCTTGTGGATGATTTCTCCGACATGCGTGAGTGGTTGAGCAGAGTTACTAGAACTTTCTTCATACTGATCGATCTGTATGTTACGTACGTTACAGCGCACACGCAGAAGCAGCTGGTGGACTACTTCCTCGCGTACCCGAAGGTGAAGATCGTACGGGCCGCCAAACGGGAGGGTTTGATCCGGGCCCGACTGCTCGGGGCACGGCACGCGACGGCACCCGTACTGACATACCTCGACTCACACTGCGAATGTACCGTCGGTGAGTGACGCGAGCTGGGTGCGAACCGGAGCAAGCCTGTACTAACGTTCGGATGTCCGAATCACTTATAGGATGGCTGGAGCCGCTGCTGGATCGTATCGCACGCAACTCGACGACCGTCGTCTGTCCCGTCATCGATGTGATCGACGACAACACGATGGAGTACCACTACCGCGACTCGGGTGGGGTGAACGTGGGTGGCTTCGATTGGAACCTGCAGTTCAACTGGCACGCGGTACCGGAGCGTGAGAAGCGCAAGCACAAGGTAGAGTGTCATATGAGAATTGCATACTTTTAGGCGGAAACTGGTTCTAGTCGCCTAAATGTATGCAATCATCACAACCAACACTACCTGCTCCGTGTCCTTCCAGAGCCCTGCCGAACCCGTCTGGTCACCCACGATGGCTGGTGGTCTGTTCGCGATCGATCGCGTCTTCTTCGAGCGGCTCGGCACATACGACTCCGGGTTCGACATATGGGGAGGTGAAAATCTGGAGCTCTCGTTCAAGACGTGGATGTGTGGAGGCTCGCTGGAGATCGTGCCCTGCTCGCACGTTGGTCACATCTTCCGGAAACGGTCTCCGTACAAGGTATCGTGTCGGGATGACGTCGTGGCCGCCGGTTACAGTACGGACATAGCTAACCGAGCGCTAACTTCCCTTCCCACAGTGGCGAACCGGTGTCAACGTGATCAAGCGCAACTCGGTCCGGCTGGCGGAGGTGTGGATGGACGAGTACGCACAGTACTACTACCAGCGCATCGGTAACGATAAGGGTGACTACGGGGATGTGACCTCCAGGAAGAAGTTACGCGAGGAGCTCGGCTGCAAGAACTTCCGGTGGTATCTGGACAACATCTACCCGGAGCTGTTCGTGCCCGGCGATGCCGTCGCGTCAGGCGAGGTAATGATCGTACTGCGAATGGCTTTTGGTCCGCCTCATTTGGGTGCAGAGTTAGAACAGCTCTTTTCTAGTTTCTTTTTTTACAACAATATTGGTGTCTTTTGTCAAACATCTCAGGACAATGAGGTGATTACATTCGTAAGTTCAAATTTTATTTGATTCCAACATGATAAAGCTAGAAAGACTGCTCTCATACACTTTTTGGAGACCGTTGATGGCCTCTGAAGAATATTTTTCAAAAGACACCAGTATTGTTAAACAAGAAATACCTGCATAATACTTAAATAACACGAAAACTCTAGGTGAGAAACATGGGTTACGGCAATCGTACCTGTTTGGATGCGCCTGGCGGCAAGAGGAACCTTCGGAAGCCGGTTGGACTGTACCCGTGTCACAATCAGGGTGGCAATCAAGTAAATACTCCTGTTTCTTCTAAGTCTAGCGCCATCATGCGTGCCATAGCGTAACGAAAGGAACCCCCCAGGTAGGGGCGGAAGAAAGCAGGCACGCACACACAGACTACCAATCATCAACCGGTCCGCTCTCGCCATCGCACTTGTCGTCCTCGTCGTCGTTTTTCGCTACTGTCGGTTCGCCGCTTGTGTGACCGTTGAAGGCTTTCGTTTTCCGAGCAAGCGACGAACCCAGAATCTGTCACTACCACATTTAACAAATCGTTTTTCTTTTTTTCTCTTCCCTTTTTTATTGTTTTTCCATTTGCAATATCATTCGGTTCCTTCTCAACGTTTTATTTATACATATCGAAACATATCGATATCGTACATGCTGTTAAAATTCAATTGCAAACAAATACCAAAACCCGAACCAAATCGGATTCAGGTTCGGAACCTGTGGTCAAATCTGTGTATCGATTCGGCGGCTAAACCCGAGGACATGCATTCACCGCTCGGCCTCTGGCCCTGTCACCAGGCCGGCGGTAATCAGGTACTGTACACCTCCCCCAGAACGCATACCCGATACAACACTACACGCATACTACACACTACGTACACTCACACTGGACGGATCACATACACACACGTACACAGTCGAACTGTGCTCACGTTTGCACAAGGCTTCTGTTTTTGGGCTCTCATTCGGAACACGATTTCAGACGGAAGGACTTACGAACTGGAGCAAGCCTGTCGCAGTAGACTGGTTATGGATCATTCAGTTACACATCCAAGCTCACTTGACTACAATTAAACGCATGACATATTTCAAATTTATTTAAATTCACCCACATTCACGAGGATCAAACATTGACTAACACTGACCAACATCATCCACAAGAGATGGGAAGAGCGTTCATTTCTATACTATTATTGGTTTCAACATGTATTTCGCAACAATTAACGCTTACTTCTAATGGTGATAAAGTTTTCGGTGATGCGGCAATACTAACGATTATTCGCTTTGCTTCAAAACATGTCTTTCCTTATTAGTTCTCGATTGATAAGTTTTTATTGGCCATTTATCAGAAAACAAATTTGTTAAAAATAATAAAATCGTAAAAAAAATTTATTAGTATGGTTAAATATGAATAATAACTTTAAATTATTCCATATGAATAACATGTTTCTATATCAGTACTTTATTCCAATTAGCTTTCTTCATTTGCCTAAGCTATTTTTATTTTTTTTTTCTGCGAAAGTTGTAGTTCATTCTTTTTATAACCTGTTCGTAATCGTTGTTCATCGTAGTATAGTACCAACATCACCACCACCTTACCATAAGACGAAAACTAAATGCATTTTACATGAGTGAGAAGATAAAACCCTCAACTATGTTAGCTAAATTTCAACTAGTTTCACAACATTTAATTACAAACATCACTTGCAATGTACACGATCAGTATTAAAAATGCAATGACGTAGAACAATCACCAAGATCCATCGTACACCACGGAAAAAAATAATTGCACGCTAGAAAGAGGTTTCAAATTTCTTCGTATCTTGCTTCTGATGGAACATTGTAGAACATGACTTAAACATTCTTATCTACCTTTTACTGACTGGAACTACTTTTAAATGAACGACATATTTTTCGTACAAACAAAGAAACTACTGTGAGGAGAGCGAACGTTTCAAACGACGAGACAAAACACGAACTGAAATAGAAACTCCTTTAAAATGCATGTCCTCTGTTGAAACAAATGTTTTAGAAAAACACGTTTAAGCTTATCTTTGCAAGCAAAGCCAACGATCAACGATAAACTATTGCAGCACAACTTAACGTCTTGGAAGGTATCGTTTCGTAATTTTTCTTCCATCAAAACTGCCTTTTGAAAGTCAACCGGAACCGTGGTGCGAGTCGTTGTGGTGATGATTGGTAAACTGTAGGCGCGCGGCCTCTGCCTCCCCAACCTTCCCAACCCGCTGTAAATAGTAACGTTTGTCGCCCACTAAGCTGCTGTTGAGTCTTTCTTTCGCTTTGTGCTCCTGCCGGTAAACAGAAACAGAAAACAAATCTTGGTGGTTTCCACCTATCGCGCGGTGTGGTTGTTTGTTGATTTGTTTATTCTCCCCCCCCCCCGTATATCTATACTTGGTCAATGGATGTAGGGTAACAGCTACCACAATACAGTCAACAGCAGCAGTATGCGAGAACAAGTTCACTCACAAAATGGCCTATAATAAGAGCGTATGTGTTGAAAATAGTGTTAAGCGCAAGCGAGAATTTCATTTGTGGCGTCTCGTCCCCGTGTCTGTGTTCGTTTTCCTTCCATCATTGCAGAATTAGCACTTAATGGCGCGAGGAATCGCATTTTGAAATAGGAAAGCCGATTGAAAGGTGACCATTCGACTCTTAAACGACTCACCGGTCATACTATAGGATCTGCGCCTAACAGTATGCAATCCGCGTGACAAGAGTGAACGCTTCAAGAGTCCGATAAGAGTCGTATAAGATCTGTCGATCGGTTTTAAGTCGTTTTTAGTCGTTTAGTACGAAGCTAACATTACAAAGCACAAATTTGCAATTGGTTTAAACAGGGAAATTGGTTAAAGTATTTGTTCTATGTTGTGTCCTTGTCCGTCCATCGATTCATCGCTAAAACCGTGCGCTGTACCTTCATTTGAGCACCGTATGCAACAATCCCGAATTGGTCTCTTCCCTCTTCCATCGTCAACCTCTTACGTCTATCCTTACAGGGCAAATTGGGCGTACCCGATCAACACATGTTCTCCCAAGTACGTAGTGTAGCTCATCGCGTATCTGTGTGACCATCTTCATCATATCGCTCGAAACGGAACGAAACAGCAGGACACTAACGATAAGAACATAAAAAGGAACACATTCGTTTCCTGGTCAAACTTCCATACACGGACACTAACAAAGCGCCAATAAGTGAAATAATGACATGGAGGAATATTTTAACATGGAATACTACTGGCAAACTCATTCCAATAACGTGGGAGTTAGTTTAAACGGCGTGACGAAATGAAATTCTCGTACTTGTAGCTCCCCTGGGTGTAACCTATTTTCGATTCAATTGCTCTGATTTTGTTACGCTATAGCAGTAGAGAATGTCGCGAGAACCGTGCCACGGAGAACCAGAATAATAATACTTTTCATTTCTACCCCTCAAATCCTCCTTCTCGCACCTCCTCGCTCCACCTTCTCCTCGCAAATGCCCCGCCGTGGCATCGATTTTCGCACCTTTCCCAAACCACCCTAGTACTGGATGCTGAGCAAGACGGGTGAGATCCGACGGGACGAGGCGTGTCTCGACTACGCCGGCGACGACGTGGTGCTGTACCCGTGTCACGGGTCGCGCGGCAACCAGTACTGGAACTACTCGGACGAGTCGCACCTGCTCCGGCACGGTTCGTCCGACCGGTGCCTGGCGATCAACGAGGCGAAGAACAAGCTCATCATGCAAGACTGCAATGCGGCCGTCGAGGCGCAACGGTGGACGTTCCAGAACTACGACGCGGCCAAGCTGTGAGGCGGCGATGGTGATGGGGGTATTAGAGGAATCCTCGTTCCCGGGGGAAGCTCAGGATGGGCACGTGTGAGAGAAATGGCCACGGAGGTCACTCAGTTCCTGTTTTAGCCGAAAACAAGCCCACAAGGTATCATTCCACCTGCATATGCTTCCTTCTTATCAACGCGACTCCAAAGCTCCAGCCACTACACACCAAGACAGGCACGAGATGGACAGAGAGAAGAAAGAGAGAACATTGAATTGATTTTCTTTGAAATGTGATGTTTTATAAGTGTTAGCAAGCGAAAACAAAAGGAAAACGAAGGAAGCGACTTTAGTCACACTGTTGTTTGCCGCTTTCGAAAAGGGATGGAATATCATATCATCGAGCTGGATAAAACTTACTAACAGGGCTAAAGGAGTGCTATCAGGCGCACATCAAGTGTTTAAGTCAGGCGGATTGCATACTTTGCGGCGCGGAGTACATTTTCACCCCTAGACATATGCAACGGGCAGTGCAAATCACGCGAGTACGCCAATACGAATCAATATTCCTTTTAGTAAGGTTTATCGAAAGTCTGATCGATCCCGCGGGTTTGGTTTTAACCCCTTTCTTTGTAAATATCTAAGTCGAATGGAATCCGCATGTGGTTTCACGAACGGCACACAGTGACTTTTACTGCAAGTTTTGTTACTCGGAACCCAATTTATTACACTGATCCGTGTGTTTCGTTCGTGTGTGTAATAGTTTTAGAGCATATTTTCTTTTCGTATTTACAATATCGAAGAATCGCCTATACCTTGTAAGCGTTTCCAGTTCTTAAAGAGAAGTTTAGTTTGTCTTCTATTTAACGGATAATAGTTTCATTATCGTTCTTTTTGTTTGTTTGTTAGCTAGTTAGCTACGAAAATGTGACTACAAGTTTAACTAATATGTGCATATTTAAGCGTAATTATGTGACTGCCATAAAGAAAAACACGATGCAAGAAGATGCTGGTTCTTCATGTGCGCTGGTGTAAAAGTGCAATTTGAACTACCAACAATAGCTGTCAAAAGAAAAACAAAACAACTACGGATAAACAAGGAATGGTTGTGCAGGAGGGATAAGTTTCAAAACAGAAGGACAAACAAAGGAAAACACCGTCAAGACTTAGTTACAGAAGATTTCAAAAACGAAACAATCCATCAAATGCAACCAGCGAAGGCAGTGGCACTTGTGCATTAAAACAGGACAGAAAAGTAACCGACAGATACCGATCAAGACAATCTTACAGCAACAAACAGGCACGTGCAAACTCGAAAAATACAAACTCCAAGCGTTAGCACAAGCCCAGAGCTAAGAAACTCTCCGCAATATCCTCAAAAATAAGGGAGTGACTTGGTATTTGCTCAAACCTGAATCCGTATGAGTTTTTTCTTCCAATTGTATCGAACTTGTTTTACAGAGACAGACAAAGAATAAAATAACTGAAAAAAATGCAAAGATTACAGAAGTTTAGAAGATGCAAAAGGATAGTATCTTATTTGGTAGAAAAAGAAAGATTATAACAATAAGTTTACTTTATGTCGAAAACACACATATCAAACAAGAAAGCAGAGAAGATGAAAGTTTTTGCAAAACTGGAAAAAATAATAGCAACGCGAAAAACATTCCAGGCTCAGTTATGAAATGCGAAAAAAAACCAGAAACTTTTCATGTTGACGGAACTATGGAGAAGCAAGGTATTGGTAGTTTTGTTTATAGATTGATTCTTCCTGTTTAACCTTGCAATATACATATCGTTGAACTGATATCAATAGACAATTGATCAAGCGAGTGCTCTGTTTCTTCCTGCTCCACTCGGTTTATCGTGAGCGTGATTTTATTAAAACTATTAAACTAATGGTCAGCAAAGGATAAATCTACGAATCGATACAAACTGGAACATTTCTTCAAATATGATTATTTCAGCTTTGTGTGATATCGATCAATATGGTTTTCCGCAGTTCTGTAGTATCACTAACAAAGGTTTTGTTCTGCAACTTGATTCCAGCTTCACTACGCATTCTGATTTGAGTTCGATTTGTTTCTGGAATATAAAAGTCATTACATCAAATAGTAGTTCCATTGCTCAGAAATGGAAGCGCAGTGACAAGCAAGTACGGAAAACCTCCCATAGTAACTATATTCCAAAAGAAAAACAAAACAACTACGGATAAACAAGGAATGGTTGTGCAGGAGGGATAAGTTTCAAAACAGAAGGACAAACAAAGGAAAACACCGTCAAGACTTAGTTACAGAAGATTTCAAAAACGAAACAATCCATCAAATGCAACCAGCGAAGGCAGTGGCACTTGTACATTAAAACGGGACAGAAAAGTAACCGACAGATACCGATCAAGACAATCTTACAGCAACAAACAGGCACGTGCAAACTCGAAAAATACAAACTCCAAGCGTTAGCACAAGCCCAGAGCTAAGAAACTCTCCGCAATATCCTCAAAAATAAGGGAGTGACTTGGTATTTGCTCAAACCTGAATCCGTATGAGTTTTTTCTTCCAATTGTATCGAACTTGTTTTACAGAGACAGACAAAGAATAAAATAACTGAAAAAAATGCAAAGATTACAGAAGTTTAGAAGATGCAAAAGGATAGCATCTTATTTGGTAGAAAAAGAAAGATCATAAAAATAAGTTTACTTTATGTCGAAAACACACATATCAAACAAGAAAGCAGAGAAGATGAAAGTTCTTACTAAACTGGAAAAAATAATAGTAAGCAACGCGAGAAACATTCCAGGCTCAGTTATGAAATGCGAAACAAAACCAGAAACTTTTCATGTTGACGGAACTATGGAGAAGCAAGGTATTGGTAGTTTTGTTTCTAGATTGATTCTTCCTATCTAACCTTGTAATATACATATCGTGGAACTGATATCAATAGACAATTGATCAAGCGAGTGCTCTGTTTCTTCCTGCTCCACTCGGTTTATCGTGAGCGTGATTTTATTAAAACTATCAAACTAATGATCAGCAAAGGATAAATCTACGAATCGATTCAAACTGGAACATTTCTTCAAATATGATTATTTTAGGTTTGTGTAATATCGATCAATATGGTCTTCCGCAGTTCTGTAGTATCACTAACAAAGGTTTTGTTCTGCAACTTGATTCCAGCTTCACTACGCATTCTGATTTGAGTTCGATTTGTTTCTGGAATATAAAAGTCATTACATCAAATAGTAGTTCCATTGCTCGGAAATGGAAGCGCAGTGACAAGCAAGTACGGAAAACCTCCCATAGTAACTATATTCAAATATGGAGAAATGCTTAAATTTCTCCAAATGTGCCTTGCATGCATTACGCACCCGTAAAAGAGAAAACAGATCGAACAAAGAGGTAAAAAAGATGAAAAACGACGTTGTCAGACGGTTCCGCCTCTTAAACGTTTATTCTCTCTCCCAAAAACATGAAACACTAAAAATGAATAAAAATGGAAATCAGATGAAAGCGAGGGTGAGAGCAAGAGAAAAAAGGGTTTCGAAAAGGGTGAACTGCAACTGACATAATTCCTTCTCGTGTAGACTTCCACAAATGAGCGGGATGAGCTCATTTCCATAAAACATCTCTAACTATATTGAAAGAGTCATTTTTATTGTTTGATCTTATACAGCGGACAAAAACCGTACCGCTACCGTGAAGACGATTGTACTTTAATAGGAACTGCGACAAAATAGAAGAAATCGTGCATCTCTCTCGAGAGAATGAAAACCGAATCACACGCGAACGTAGTGATTGAAAGTGAAGTTGTAAATAATGGAATAATAATGGTTAAAGAAAGAGACAACATTAGCAAACTAATTTGAAAACATGTCAAACGAAAGTATCCAACATGAACATATCGTTTACGAGGCAAATCAGAAAGCGTGAGCCAATGTGGGAGAAATGTTTCAACAATATCGTTAAAACGAGAACGATGAACGCAAACAACGCATCGAAAACTAGTTCGTTTTGTGGCGGTAGACAGACGACAACACAACGACAAACACATCACACAGAGGCTGTCGCATGCGTTACATCGAAACAAAGGCATAGCAAACACACATTCCTGCAGACAGAGCAGCCAAGTGCAAGCCAAGCAAAGAAGAAAGCAACAGAACGGCACAAAGCCCCACTTCTAGCAACAAGCGATGGAAACTGTAACGATAAAGTAATAAACGAAATTTATTTGGAGCAAAATGAAAGCGTGTTGCATTTTGATGTTTATTGTGTATGAAGGTTAATCGTGAATTAAAAGCGAAGAATGAAGAAACATCTCAACTTGTCGAAAGAACATTTTATCTGAAGATATGAGAAAGCGCGAGATTTTTAATTACCTGCTTTGCTATTGATTACCTTCTTTAATGTTAGAACACCGTTCAACTGCAGTGGGAGGTTCAACCAAATAAGCATAATGAACAACCACAAACCTTGATAGGTAGTTTGAATTCGGTTAAAGTTAATTCACTCATTCGGATGTCGTACTTTACTTCAAAACTAGTGTGTAGTTGAAGAAACATTTTTTGATTTATTGTTTGTGTTCGTGTTTTTCCCCCTTTGAATACAACACTGCAGGAAGAAACACTCTCGTTCGAAATAAGATCGTGATTTCGACTCCAGGTTTCGACAATGATTTCGGATCGTAACGATTAGACATTAGTATGTTTTACTATGAAGAGATTGTTTTTATCTGCCACTATACTTAACTAAGTAATAATCGTTTTTACCCATTTTTATAGGGTTTTAATTTACAATCCTCTGTAGCTACCTTAACTTACACTAACCTTAAACTAACATGTTTATTTTATTTTAAAGATGTTATCTTGATGTTTGATGCTTGAAACCATTATAGATGTATGAAAGATTGGATTGCTTAATGAGGACGATGTTGCTGGTATTTCACGATTGTTTACGAGAAATATTCTTGATTAAAGATACTGATCTGTTTTCTAATATGCTTATCGTATTGTTCGTGTGCTGGAGCTTTTTTTTAATCCTTCTAGTTTACGACTCAATGAAACTGATAAAGTCTATTCAGCAACTGATATGATAATTTCCTACTTCACTCTGAAGCGGATCGGGCTCTAACTTTTTTTTATAATAGACGAAAAAGCAACGAACTTGATTTGAGTTGTTGTGTTGTTGGATCATAAGCAAGAAACAAAAAGCTATATTAAATTGTTCATGAAATTATGTGAAATGTGGCTTCCACATTCCAATAACATAAATAGCGTGTCTGCAGTAAAACGCTAGTCAACTTACTAATAATCGACAACATACGCAATATGCTCAATATGTTTGGTGAAGCACGGTCGGAACTAGACAGAGGCATTCTGTATTCTTCTGAGTAGTCAAGTGAATCACGTGCGCTCCTCAGCGTGGATCATGAGTGAGCGATGATCCCTTCGCCACATTAAAGACGCCTACATTACAGAGGAAAAATCATACATATTAAACAGGTTTGCATACCCGATGTAATATGACTTTTGTCACCACACACATACACCGATTCAATAACAAATTTGTGAACCAATTTGTATGTTTTTCTCGCTAAACGTATACAAAATGTACGATAATCCATACTATACACGCAAACTTTTAATGCTAGAAAAAGAGGATGATCACGAATGAACTCAGGAATCATCATTCAACCTTATTCCGCTACCCATATTAGTAACGCTAGTAATTAAACTCCGGAACTAATAGCACAAATTCTATAAACGAGAAAGAAAGCCATCTAGTTCTTCTTGGTGGGCCAAACCGTCAACATATCTTTCTGTAGAAATATAATTCCTCACTCGCTCGTACAGTAGCTCGGCGAAAGGTCTAGTGTGTTCAAAATATTGTAACCATTCCACATAGTCATTTGCGGTGTTAAGCAGAACTATAAATTCGTTTGAACAAACCTGTTGCAATAACCCATCAAGATCTACTGCCGCTCCCATGGCTAAAAGCATTTTGACTGAGGTCTGATTCTTAGTTACGAATGCGTAGTCCAAGGCACTCCACTGCCACAACTCATCCCGTGCATTGATTGAATCCGGAGGCATACATTTAAGGAGTTCTTCTACTAAGGAATGCAAACTGTAAGAAGCAGCCAAATGCAGAGGTAATCGACCGAGATCATCTTTCACTAAAGCAAGAGAGGGAGTTTCCAACAGAAGCTTACTCACTTGTTCTTCCGACTGATTGAGTACTGCCAGATGGATTTCACTCACATTATTTCGCCTTATAATAATTCGATTGAACATATTTGTCAAGTCAGACTTCGCCCAAAATGATTGTGATCTGAAAAATGCTCCCCGACGCATGCGATCTCTATGTTCATACAACCAACAAGCAGCGGAATATTTCTTTAATTTATTATATTTGAAACGAGGTACGCCATCGAATCCGATAACGATTATGGGACTAGTTTTCTCAACATGTTGTATTTGTTTCACTAATGCAGTGACTTTCTCACGTTCTTCTTCGATAAACAGTTTACTTGTGCATTCTTCTTTGAATACAAATAGCATTCCCAATAGAGCATATTCTTGTTTTCTGAGTGCTTTATTATCATACGCTGCGTGTTTTGCAGTAACAGTGCTCGAAACTACCCCAGTTTCGACATGATCATCTGAATCGGATCTGAACATTGAATCTAATAAATCGATTATTTTATCTCCCAATTGATCTAACAAATAATCCAGGACAATCTCATTTAAATCTGCTGGTTTATCATTGTACAAAACGTAGTCAAGCACGTTCCATCCGTGTTTTGCATTGATCAGAGTCGGATCGAATCCGCAAAAGATCAAACAATGCAACACATAGATATAACAATGCAACATAAGTTATTGGTGACGCTGTTATTGGCACTGTCCCATTACCTGATCCCAAGGTGTGGGTTTACCTCTCAAGGATCGCACCCAACACCACCACTGACCAAGTCGCCGCTTGGGCTAAAGCCTATCTTGATTGTGAAGACATCTCTGCACACAAACTGGTACGCAAGGATCGCGACGTAAATGAGCTTACTTACGTCTCTTTCAAGCTCGGTGTACCCGCCGCTATGAAAATGAAAGCGCTGAATCCTTGCACTTGGCCTCCTAATGTGCAACTGAGGGAATTCTACGACTATTCAACTCGCCAGGTTTTCCGGAATACTTCACGCCAAATATCACCACAAAATATCAACATTTCACATTCTGCTGCATTACCCACACACGCACAAGTTCCACAAGATCCAGAGCTCCGGCCAGGAGCACGCAAACGGCCTCGGGCCGACCCTCAACCATCGCAACGAACGACCAGACAGCAAGCGCAACAACAACTAATTCAGCCACATCATCCTCACCAACACTAATAGATACACCCAGTCCCGCGCAGCAAACGCAAACACCACCTAAAGATCTCGCTCACGACCACAGCTTCAGTTCTAGTAGTCCTGCAATGCATACTTACCGCTACCTACACATGAATCAGCCGATGAGACCACACTTCACCAGCCAAATTCACAGCCTAATCCTACGGAAATATCCGTTTATTATCAAAATGTGCGAGGATTGCGTACCACGATAAATGAGCTTCAGCTAGCACTCACTGAAGTTGATCATGATCTGATTATTTTTACCGAGACATGGCTTGGCAATTCCATTCCGACGGCATTGTTTTCTAACGAACACTATCAGGTCTTCCGCTGTGATAGGAATATTT
>KB672846.1:1745485-1755804 GCA_000349145.1 Anopheles dirus | reverse complement strand
CTAGCAAAGCTGGAGAAATTAGGTTTTGGCAATCCAATTCTGTTCTGGATGAGATCTTTTCTATCGAACCGATCTTACTCAGTCAGGCTTGGAGAGACGGTTTCCGCCCCTTTTTCGGGTTTGTCTGGGGTTCCGCAGGGAAGTGCTCTCAGTCCTATTTGTATTATTTGTTAATGATTGTATAAATATTCTTCCCGACGAAGGACATCTTTTATTTGCTGACGACTTAAAAATATTTATTCCTGTGACATCGTCCTCTGACTGCCAAAGACTGCAAAATTACCTTGACGAATTTTCTACGTGGTGTTCGTCAAACGGATTGGTACTATGCCCCGAAAGTGTTGTGTCGTCTCTTTGGGCCGCTCAAAACATAGGTTAAGTTGTGATTACTTTTTGTGTGAAACACTTATCTGTAGGAAGCCTTCAGTAAAGGATTTAGGCGTCTGGTTGGCTGAGAATCTTTCCTTTAATGAGCACATAGACTATGTAATTAATAAGGCAAACAGGTCTCTGGGTCTCATCACCTGAATTGCTTCGGAAATTCGCAATCATTTTTGCCTGAAGGCATTGTATTGTTGCTGGGTTCGTTCCGTCTTGGATTACGCTAGTATTGTCTGGACCCCAGCTGGAATAACCGCAATGCAGAGAATAGAGAGAGTTCAGAGGAAATTTACGCGTCTCGCTGTTCGTAGATTTCTGCACGGTTATTTTGCACCTGTGCCCTCGTATTCTCTCCGCTGTCGATTGTTGGGTCTTCCAGAAATGGGAAAACCCGCCATTCGCACGAGCAGAACTCGAAGCCCCCTTTATTCTTTCTTCTTCGTTCCATCACGGAGACTTCGTGATAGACCTCCTATCTTTATCCTTCCCCGCCGTTCGGTTTTTGGTCACAATGATCCATGGCTAAGAGCATGCTCGGAATTTAATAGCGTTTAACACTTGTTTGACTACCATCTCCCTTTATCATCCTTCATGTCCCGTCTCTATGACTCCTCCTAAACCCATACCACCTTCCGATCCTATCCCTCTTCCCTAGTATTTAATCCAATATCATTGTTAAACCCCAAGTGGCGGACAAGTTATTAACTAAATAAATAAATATGTGGCATGTTCGAACATTACATGTCCCAGTAATGACATATTATACTTTATCATTCAATTAGGTAAGGTAAGTGACAAACAATCATGATGCAGCCATTTTCTGTCGACTTTCTTGTACACAGGAAACACAAAGAAGGAGATCCGTTTATGGGAGCATTTCCGCTGTAAAGACTCGTTCAAGATGGGAGTCAAAGCTGGAGCTAGAGCATCTCTGCAGCGATTGCGTACACCGCTAGGAATTAAGTCAGGCCCAGCAGAGTACGAAAGCTTCAGCTCGTTGAGTGCTGAGGAAACTTTAGGTTCAGTGAAAACTGGCAGCGAGACATCGACGGTGTCTGCTCCATACCAGACATTGGCATTGGCCGCAGAAATACCAGGGTCAGGCATAGAGTCGCTGGTGTACAGATATCCAAAATGTTCAGCAAAAGCTTGACTGATGTTCGCGGTATAAGAGTAAAAAGTGCCATTGATGTACATCGTTGCAGGAAGGCTTCTCTTGCTGCGTTTGCTTTCAATAAATACCCAGAAGCTTTCCGGATTCTTTTTTAATCGAAGCTCGATCTTGTTAACATGATTAGCGTAAGCTCAACGATTGAATATTTTGTATAGGCGAGCGGGTTCTAAAAACCGCCTTCGGTTACCATCATTATTGCGACGAGAATTTTTTTGTAAAGAGCAGCTCTTCTTCTTTGTGATGACCGTAGAAATTTATAGTACGAAGTGCCTCCCAAATGTTGTAACCTTCGTCAAAAGTTATCACGAAGACGACGATTTGGTGTTTTGGACCCGTCTACCTTCGTACCACTCCTCAAAGCGAGCGCTGGAAGAAATGGAGCAGTTAGGCATTCCGGTGGTGCTTAAGAATGCTAACCGTTTGCCTATATTGCAGATCCTGTCAGATTAATAGGTTATTATTTTAACTGAAACAGAGAACGTCTTTCTTGTGGAATTTCTTTGGTTTTCCGTTCTAGCTTCGTGCTCTTCGTCAAGGGTCCCCTTTGGAGCTAGTTCCAAACTAACGGAGCCGGCTTCGAACTCCAGTTTACATCCTTAGGGTGGTGTCACAGCTCCGTCGTACGACGTTTTTTACGGCGTGCGTATCGTAAGCTGTGGCACAGTTTATTCGATGCGTGTTGCGTTTTTTGACGAACTTAACACTTCAAAATAAACAATAACAAATCTTTAAGGATTTGCTGTCTTTAAATTTGACAGAAAGAAACGCATGCGACCATCCGATGAAATTAAACTGATTCGATTCCGTCGTACGACGCTATCTGTCAAATCCCATACAAAAAACGTCGTACGACGGAGCAGTGACACCACCCTTAGCGATAGCAACTGCATTACAAACTAAGCACCACTACTCACCCGTGATTTAGGTCACTTTAAAACACTTCTAGGTAGCTATTCCGTTCGTATAGTGGAACTCAACTACAACTTGAACTAACGCTTTGTGAAACCAACGCGGTCGATTGAGCAAGCTTCAGCCAAATACACATTATACTTTTCTGTCTCGGCTTATAACTGAATCGCTTGCGTTCATCTAATCACCTTTCGGCGAAATAAAATATCTTGCATCGCTAACTGATAAACCGAGTTTGACGCTCGTGATTAAACTTTCCTTGCACACCGACCGCGGTGTAAGATTGTTCAGGTATTAATGACAATTATCAGACAATTATCTGCCTTGTATGTTAGAGTAGAGCTATCACGTCAACATTCGGTTGTGATTCGTTTAGCGAAATCTCACACTAACCAGAAGGAGTCTTGCAAATGACAAACAGTTTTTCGTCTCCAGATCGCTGCGGATTGATTGCTGCGGATCACTTGGGCAGTTGTGGTTATCAGTTTAACACGTTGACTGCCTTGCCGTTTTGAGCTAAATTCTCCGTCATTCCACACGAACCGTTTTCGTGCAGGCAGCACATGCTTATATGTGTTGGTATCATGCGCCTCGCTCGTGTAGCATACTCGATCTTTTTTTTTGTTCACCCGCATGTATACCAATACACGCATGTAGGTAAGCATGGATGTAGGTTATCGATTGACAGTAATTTGGCATTCTATGAGCTAACACGTCTTCTTGATTCGTTTGAAATTCTATACCTGTTAGGATTAACGGTAAAATTTATTTAGAACCAGATCGCTAGACCACTAGAGCACTAGATAAGATAAATTTAACGAAGCTTAACGAATGTTCTACGCAAACATAAAAATAAATGCTGTATCAAAATCGGACTCGAACGTTGCACACATCATATTTTTTCCATTCGCTCAAAAAGGTTGAGAAAGTCGGTAAAAATTGCACCACGTACGGAAATTGAACATTCGTGAGTTTTTCTCACAATACTTTCGAGTATTTTTTACCGATCTTGGCTGAGCTTGAATGCATTACCTAATGGTGAATCGGTTAGTAGCGATGACGAGATTTCGGGAAATGATATTCCAAACTTCCATAAAACTGCTGATAATAGTGTTGAGTCATACATCCAAAAAAGAGAAAGCGTTATGTACTTCTTTCGTCAGATTCTGATTGTGTTTCCGATAATGGGCATTGCATAACTGTTTCCTAAGCTGAATCTCGTTATTTTAATTTAATTTAAGATGTTTTCGCGATTCGTTCGTAATCACAACAGTGAGTGCAAAATGCAGGCACACAATCAGTATACTTTCGTAGTATTCGTCTCTTCCGTATACCGAATCGAGCCGTTTCTCTGTCACTCAAAAAGCGGGTGACGCGGCCTGGTAAGAAGTATCACCGTCACACGCGTTTCGATTGATTACCCCCAGGGTTATCTCCACCCACGATAAACCCACACGAGAAGGAGAAAGAGAAAGAGAGAGAGAGAGAGAGAGAGAGAGAGAGAGAGAGAGAGAGAGAGAGAGAGAGCGAATTCCAAATATAAAAGCCGTTGGTGTCGCAGTAACCGACGCTTCTGTATTGTGCACGGAGTTTGCGGACTAGTAGAGCCAGGACGGTCAATTAAATGTCTGAAGAAATCCGTATTCAGTTCTAGAACACACGAAAGAAATTTGCGACAAATGACGTAACAACACTAGTGGAAAAATTAAAAATAAGTCATATCTTTTCAAAAACGTACTGTACCACTTATTTAAATAAAAATTCAACTACCCGGCTATTTGCTTCAACTGCAAAATAAGCCCTTTTTCGGGCAGATTGCTTGAGTGCGAATCACCGAAAGGCGTAGAGAAGGAAACTGATGTTTTACATTCACAAAAAAAAGGAATAAAAATCGTCATTTTATCAGGTGTCCGATCTAGTGTTTGTGCCGCTGTAATATCAACAGCTATTTAGGCCGCGCTCTATGAGCTATCGAACAAAACAAACACGGATCAAACCCGTGTAATCATATGGAGGTGCTCTATCAGGCAGCATAGAACATGTCAGACAAACAAGACATCGAACAAGATAGTTTGAGTTTGTCTGACATGTTCGATTCACACCAGTGTAAACCTTTTCGATAAATTCGTCACAAAACATCATAAACCGTGTTTTTTTTTTCAATAATGTTGTGGTTTATATTACGTTAGAGTGGGGAAATTGAGCAATAATTTCAAATTCAAGCAGGGTTAGGCATCGCTCTGGCACCTCTCGAACAACACATCAGACACGAACAAACCCATACAATCATATGGGGGTGCTCGGTCAGACAGTCTCGAACAAACGAGACGAACACGGTCTCGAACAAGCCAGTTTGGTTTTGTCTGGCATGTTCGATTCCCACCCATTCTGTGTAAACCTTGGCAATAAATCCGTCACAAAACGTCAAAAACTATTGTTTACAATTGCGCGGTGGTTCTTTTTAGTAATAATGTAGTTTATATTACGTTAAAGTGTGGAAATTTAACAAAAATATCGAATGAAAGCATGATTTGTTATGATGCTACGGATGGCATTAGGGTCAGACAACAGACCATTGCCAGAGCACCCTATCGAACTTGTCTTGTTTGTTTGTTTTGTTCGAAAGGTGCCAGAGCGCTGCCTAAACCTTATATCTGTATATAGCTCGGTTCGGTTGGTATCAACGGTAAATAAGAGGAACTTCAGACAAACAAACTAGTGCCATCTGTGTGTGAAAAACACGGGGAACAGTTGAAACTTTTGAAATAAAGCATAACGAAAGTGACACGTTGCGTGTGATGAAACATGAAAATGCAACAATTACTACTTTACCCTACTTTCACACATGTGTTGATAAAGGTAGGTGATGCTTGTTGTTATCACGCATTTTCCAACGAAAAGAAAAATAAATAGTTTATTGTTTACGTGCTGCCCGAAGCGTTCCCTAGCACTGTACCACCACCATGACGCTGTTTCAGCTGTCACTTTGCTGCATGCACCCGTCAACATGGAGAACGCACAGGAAAGGCGCATGCGTGGCCACCACCAGGCGGCTCCATCGGGCGGACGGCGAGCTTTTTTTCCCTTTCCTTGGCCCATTTCATTCAGCGCACGACGGCTGGCGTCATTCTGCTGGACGCCGTCGGGCGACACGGACACGGAGCCATCGGGAACCTGAGCAGCCGCCAGCGGTAGTAGTGTGCGCCTAGAGGTGCGTGGGTGTGTGTCTGTGCGTGGGGCTAGTTCACCCTCGCATAAGGAGAAAAATCTTGCGTGTGGCGTTTTTAGCAGTCCGTCGCTGCATTTGGAAGGGCGCTCGTGCCAGAAGGTAGTGCATAAATCGTTGTATATCTGCAGCAGAGCTTGTAGTTTCATGAACGTTCCATCGAATGGATGATGCTGTGCGTGTGTGGGTGTGTGTGTGTGCGGTGATTGTTGCGTGTGAGATGCTACTGCCAGTGTATTGGGACATACATCGGGAAGAAAAGACGAAAACCTGACACGGGAAAGCTCTCGAAAGGGTCGAAAGGGAAAAAGCCCATTTTCCAAGTGGCTAAATTCATCGCACGGATCGCGAACGAGCCACTCGAGAGTGCAAGAGACCCCAGCAGCTGTTACCATTTTCGTTTCCTTTTCGTTCGCCTTCCTATGCTTTCGCACGAAAACGCGGAGTCCAACCCAGCGGAGATCCAATTTGCTGAATGAATTTATGGCCAGCCCGGACGGCGGAAGCAGAAAAAAACAATCGCCCGATACCGAAATAGAGTCCTGCCGAGAGAAGGACACCTGTGCGGCCATGGCCATCTGGAGCTGGGGCAGAAAAGGAGCAACAGCTCCCGGGTTCTCTTGCTCCCCCCCCTTGAACGCTCGTTTCCCTTCTTCGGGCAGCCTTTTACGCTTGTACACAGGCGCTTCTGGATGTGTGTGCGTGGGGCGATAGCAGGCGTCCCACGGGGTGTCTAGTAGGCAGAACTTCCTGTGTCGGTGTATGCGTGTGTTCGTTTCTATGTTTCCCCGTGAATGTGTTTGTGAGCGTGTGTGCGTGTGTGTGTTCTTGTGAGAGTGTGTGGAAGGAATAAATGTATCACTCGAACGCCAAAGCAAGCTGCTGTTGCTTCATTCCGACTGAATGGTGTTTTTTTACCTGGAAACGGACAGGAAGTTGATCCATTTTGGTGTCCACTACTTGGACATCACAGCCCGGTCTTGATGGTAGAATACCTACACAGTGCCTTGAGTTTAGTTGGTCGCAGAAATGTTGCGTTATTACAAACTTAATATTAGAATAGTTATCATTTTCATTACAGCTACATATTTGCTGACATATGCCTTAACAATTTCAAATAGACCTAGCTTAAAATATTGCTTTTAATTGTTCAATAACTTTTCGAGATTTTGATGAGTTTATATAATGCTTTTTATATTTATTTTCCAACAAGCGTTTTTAACAAAATACTACAATAGGATATACAATAGCTCACCTTGTTTGAAGTTGGTGTTGGTGTGATATTGTTCACTCTTTTTATATGTGTATTAATTTTGTTGGCACTTACAAAACATCGTCGGGGTTTTCAGGTTTTATAAAACAACAATCAGCATCTCGCTGTATGTGGTACCTTTTCTGCAGATTTTCGCAACTATGCTCTTTAATATTTATATGAGTTAAAAAAAAAAACATAATAAATTTAAAATTCAACTTTAAGCAGCATAACATATTATAGCACTGTAGCATTTTAAAAGTCTTAATTAATCATTGTCTAAAATCAGTAATAGTCTTAAATAATCTCTGAAGCGAATAACTATTTCTACTAAACATAAAAGCACCCCAGCGTTAAGCTAAGTCAGCTATTGTGTACCCTAGCTGATTGTTTCACTGATTTTTTATTCGGTTTCAACTTGTCAGGGAACCTCATCCATTAATTTTTATTCCTGTTGATTTTAATAAACCTTGACATCAATCACTAAAGCATTTCTACATCAAACGTTCTTCTCAATCGCACAAGTTTGCAGGTTCCCATAGAGTAGTATTTACTAAACTCTTATAGAATGCACCAATGCTGTGATTGTGCTTTGTAAACTTTTTTATGTCCATTTATTATTAACTAGAACTTTTTTTTGTTCTTTAAAGCAATATATAAAAAGCGTAACTAATGCATAACAATAACGATCGTGTGATTCCAATTGCATAGTTCTAGGCATGCGAAAGCTAGTTTGCGCCCAAAAGGTATGCAATCAGCGTTACGTATTCTTTATTACTATGCTTTGATTACTAGTTTTTATTTTCTAAAAATCCCGAGGGTACGTTTATTTGTCCTATAAGCCTTCATAACTGAATTGATATATTTAGAATATTTTTTTAAATATAATATACCACTCGAACAGAAGGTTTCAGTTGCAACACAAACACATAGTGCGACTAAAAGCGTAAAAGGCTGCTAGTGCTAGTTTCGGCAAAATACACTCACACAACCACCCAGAAGTACCGAAACCGAAGTGTGAGTGTGTCACGCCACCTCTGGCTCTACAAAACAATAATAAAAAAAATCAAAAAGCCCACCCCCTTGTATACTAGCCCGTTTCGTTTACACCACGTGCGCGCTCCCAGTACGCGGCAACTTCATTCATTCGCTTTTTCGAGCAGAGCTTCGATCTCTCACACACACACACTCACACGTCCAACTCACTTTCTCTCTTTCTCTCTTTCTCTCCGCCTCTGTTTCTTCATCCCGTTCTGCTCGTGCCGCACCACCACAACCACCATCACCACCACCACAACCACCATCACCAACACCAACCGTAGAGCAGCCACCCAACCTTCTTACCACCCCACCCACCATCATTTTCCCGTCGGAGCCGTTTGAGTAAAAGCTCGCAAAGATTGCAACAGGTTCGTATGCGTTTACGTCTCGTCTCGTCGTTCGGTGTACGCGTATGTGTGCGGGCGCGCGCGCGCGTGTTGTGTGTTGCGTGTGTATGTGTATGTATGTTATTCGTTCGTGTTCGATGTAGTGGTGCGGCCACCACAGGCCTCAGGTTCCGCTGGAGCGTGTCCTTTTCCGCTTCCCTGCAGGAGCCAACCTCCCGTAGGGGGGTCTTCAGCTTGCCAACCTCCCGTAGGGGGGTCGAAGAAAGGTCGCCTGCGAGCGAATTGCCCGAGCGATTAGACACGGGTCCCATGGTACCGGTGCGTCGGACGTGTCGGCAGCAAGCCTCCCACGGCCAAACGGCCGATTGATTAGCAGGCATGATTGATTGGCACGGTACGCAGCGGCGTCCGGCGATAGGTTGGAGCGATTGCACAATTTAGTGCGAGTGCGATGGCTCGCCTGTGCTAAATGGAGTATGATGTCCTCGGTGCGCTCGGGTGACGGGCACGTGCAACAGGTGGAAACAGACCAGGGTTGCAACAGATGAGCATTTCATTATTACGAACACATATACGCTACCTGCCTGCCATTAATGTGAGATTTTCTTTTCATTTTTTAGTCCGATACACTCGGATGATTTTAACCTAAACTAAAGAGACGGAAGGAACTATGATGAAGCACGAGTTCAGAGGGATTTTTTTTTTATATGGTGCTTTTTTGGGGCACGAAATCGCTCAATTGCTCCTAAAGTTTGGCATCCACGCGACAAATGCCTTTGTCCATATCAAACCCATACCGGGAGCGGTCTTTTTGGCGGAAAACTGTTTCACATTGATAGCTGCGTGAGTTATCCAGATTTTCCAATATTATGAAACAATTATTTTTTTTTGTTTATTTTTCAACTCACTTCGCTTCCTGCTAACTTTGAACAAAAAAGCAGAAGTCTTTTTTTGTGTGTAAGAATCGTGATAGGAATATTCTTTGCATTCAAAAGTTTTCAAAAATCTTCTAAATGACAAAGTATCTAGCGTTTGAAAATGACTCGTTAAAATGGCAGGCACAGGCACAAAGCTCGGCAGCGATTGGGTTACCGTGCGTTCAACATTTAGTTTTCCCAGTTAATAACAGATAAATTGAGCAATGTTTCATGTTCAAGGTTAAAAAAATAATACTAAAACGGTACAATTGCCTAAAATTTATATCGCAATGACAATCCAACAATCATAAATGATGAAAAACACTCATGACTCTGCAATTGCGTTGGCAGAAGAAGAGTAAATGCCTTGTGAGTGCATAGATTCTTAACTAGGACACATACCTTATGCCAACTTAGTAGTAAATATAGTGAAAGTCCTACACCTATGTATGTTTCTTGAATTGAATGTAAATAACGTTAAAATCACAATGCGTTTGGTGTTTAAGGTGTTTAAGGTGTACAGTAGAACCTCATTAATTTTAAGCTACGGTCAGACGATCGCAACCAGTCTAGCAACGCAATCAACGTCACGATACGATTCGGCAAGCTCATGCCGAATTTGTGATGTAAATGTTAAGCGTAAATGTAAAGGATTAAAATAACGTAAATATTCACAACATCCATCGATGTGACATAAAGAAAAGACTGTTGTAAAAACTGTTAAATGTTTAAAATGGTTAATTAAAAATAATTTCAGACTATTGAATTATTGTTCATTCATATTGCAAAATAGCATTTTTTTTTAACCTAAAATATTTAATAATACCTCCAGCTCAGATGCAGCCATTAACACTTTTTTCAATCCCTAACTTATTAGATTATTTTGAATAACTTCGAAAAATGTTCATATTTTTCCATCTTTCGCTAAACTCTTCCATCCTCCAACATGAACTAACGCAAAATATCTCGCCCTGTGGATAAAATAGTACGCATGGGTGTCATCTGTTTTTTGGTTTCTAGAATAGCGCCTAAAAGTATGCAATCGATGCACGCTCGAACTGCATCGAACTAG
>KB672846.1:1720970-1731064 GCA_000349145.1 Anopheles dirus | reverse complement strand
TGGAGAAACACACAGTGTTGGGTGTACGTACACGGTGCAGTTTACCCTGTGCAGTGCCCGCAGATTGCCACACCACGTAGATATCGCGCACAACTCGAACACTCACTGTACCGCTTATTTGAAGTGTACCGAAGATAGGGTTTAATGCCCTAGGACAAGCTTATTGCAGGTTGAAATCTAGAGATTAGTTACAATACAGTGCTTTTGAGAAGCGAGTGAAGAGAAGGAGAGAGATACAGAGAGAGAGAGAGAGAGATAGAGAGAGAGAGAAAGACAGAAATGCAGAGAGAAAGAGACAGAGAGATGAAAAGAAGTCTAAGAGAGTGCAGGTTACTAACTTTTGGAGAATAGCTTTTGGATCTTTTGGACATTTACAAGTTTCCAGTTGGAATCAAATACATAAAAAATTTAAAGATCCAGTTCTGAGCATAATTGATCAGAAAGATTCGTTCTGGAGGTGATCTTTTCCACCAGCTTGTAAGTTTTTGTAAGATCACAACCAGTACGGCTAGTGTATCCCGAGCGTCTCCAGTGTTCCCACGAAGTTTACCTCCGGTAGATATCAATTTTATCAGAAGCACTCTTCCCCAAGCCCCAACTCTCATACTCTCCCCAAGCCGTGCCGTGTGTGTGTCAGCAAGTTCCTCTTATCAGTGAACAACCACGACGGACAACACACGACCAAACTACCTCATCAAGTTCATCCGTCGCCTGCAGTTGGAAATGTGTCACCGGTAAGAAACGTGCGTGTGAACATCGCAAAGTAGCCGCTCGCACACGCGTCATTACTCATTTTCGGGTGCAGTGAAACACACAACCCGAACGCTGAATGGGACTTTGTACATGCTGGAATCAATCAACCTGCAAGAAACGTTTCTGAACGTCGCGCTGAAACGCTTATCGCTGTGTTCCCGCATCAGAAACTCCAGTCCAGCCGGAGCTATGCGAGCGTACGCAACGTGTGCGCGAAACGGAACTGAAAGCTGAGCTGTGTCTAGTGTGTCCCCGGCGGTAAAGATATGGTTCCACTGCTTACCGCGAAGCATCTGTTCTTTGTGCTGGTGCTCTCGCTGGTTGGGCTTACCTATTGGATAGTGACGGTAGAGCACGATCCACCGGTCGATCCATCGGCCGTCCTGGACGAGGTGCTTAACTTCATCCCAACGGTCGGTGTAGCGAACGAGTCCAATCAGGACGCGGATGGATCACCCGGCGACATGGGACTGCCGGTGTACCTGCCGGAAAGTTTGTCCCCCAAGCTGCAGGCACTCGTCAAGAAGGGTTGGGACGAGCAGGGTCTGAATCAGTACGTGTCGGATTTGATTCCCCTGCGGAGAAGACTGCCGGACGTGCGGGATGGTTGGTGCCGGGCGCAGGAGCAAGCGAGACGTGCGCGCAACGTTGGCCCCGGTACGCTGCCACGTTCGTCGGTCGTGATTGTGTTCTACAACGAGGCCTGGTCGGTGTTGTTGCGCACCGTACACTCCGTGCTGGATAGAACCCCGACCGTGCTGATCGAGGAGATTGTACTTGTGGACGACTACTCGTCGATGGCGCATCTGAAACGGCCTCTAGAAGAGTACATCGCACCGCTGGAGAAGGTGCGCCTGGTGCGAGCGTCCAAACGGTTGGGTCTGATCAAGGCGCGACTGTTGGGAGCCACGTCAACCACCGGTAGCATCATTACCTTCCTCGACGCACACTGCGAGGTGATCGAAGGTGAGTAACGCTGCTAGGGCTTGGGTCTGCGGATACTTACCACGCTGTTACGCTCCCCGTCGCAGGATGGCTGGAGGCACTGATCGCACACGTCGCACAGGACGAAACGATGATCGCCATACCGGCGATCGATTGGATCCACGAGGACACGCTCGCCCTGAACGCCCAGAACTCGGTGCGCTACTACGGATCGTTCGATTGGTCGCTAAACTTCCAGTGGCGCAGTAGGGACAGCAGACAGGCGTCGCCGAAGAACGGATCCGAACCCGTCCATCCCGCGGCTCCGTACGACACACCGACCATGGCCGGCGGTCTGTTCACCATCCACCGAGCGTTCTTCGAGCGGCTCGGCTGGTACGACGAGGGCATGGAGATCTACGGCGGCGAAAACATGGAGCTCTCCTTCAAGGCGTGGATGTGCGGCGGCAAACTGCAGATCGTGGCCTGCTCCCGGGTCGCACACATCCAGAAGCGGGGCCATCCGTACCTGCGACAGATCGTCGGCGGGTACAACATGGTCAAACGCAACTCGGTCCGCGTGGCCGAGGTGTGGATGGACGAGTACGCCGACTACTTCTATGAGTCGTTCGGGGGTCGGGCGCAACGTGGCGGCTTCGGTGACGTGACCGCGCGCAAAGCACTGCGCGCACGGTTGCAGTGTCGCCCGTTCCGGTGGTATCTCGAGCACGTCTTCCCGGAGCAGTTCGACCCGAGCAAAGCAGTTGCGCGGGGTGAGATACGGTTCGGGGGCGTCAGTGACTTCCACCGCAACGCAGCCACCTGTCTCGATTGGCCGCAGACGCTCGCGGTGGCCGGTTGTCACGGTGCAGGCGGCCACCAGCTGTGGTACCTGACGAAGCAGGGCGAGGTGACGCGTGAAGACCACTGTCTCGACTACGATGGCCAGCAGGTGGCCATGTACCGGTGCCATGGGATGGGCGGCAATCAGCAGTGGAGCTGGGACGCGGACAGCAAGCTGCTGAAAAAGCACACGGTCGACCGGTGCCTGCAGTGGACGGACGGTGTCAAATTCACCCTCGAGGTGTGCGACTCGAACGTGCCGAACCAGCGGTGGCTCATGCAGAACTACCAACCAAACAACCTGTGATGTGAGCCTGTGTGTTCCAACGATATAGAGGTAGCAAAAATATAAACGCGCTGGAAGAAGTGAGAATTGTTGCAGAGTTGTTTCCAAAACAAGATAAAGAACGAACCAAACACTACTTACGTGCGGCGCAGAACGAACGCGAGCAGTGGCTACTACGATGGACCTGCTGCAGTTATAGAGTTACGAACAACGCTCTCGGAAACAGACGTCTTATTGTTTACTCCGCTATCGTCACCACCAAGCACACACACAACAACAATTTATGGCGACACTGTTCGCTTGCTTGGATTGCGACAGGCATCGACTGGCTGCGTGGCAGACGGGGAACAGTGTCCGTTCAGGTGTTTGTGCTTATCGAAATCACACACCACAAAAAACACCTCCGCACACATACACGAGATTGATGTATCGACGCTTTTGTAATAGCCCACGCACTCGGGGGAACGAGCTGATAAATTGAACGAATTGATAACGCGACCGGTGACCGGCTTGCACGGAAACAATACATCTCCAGGGTAGTGTTAGGGTGAAAGCGGTCCCGTGCGGTCCTGGGGACGACAGCCAGTGCGGCCAGCAACGATGTACGGGGTAAGTGAGCGCGAAGCACGAGTTTCGTTCCGAACTGACGCCGTTCCTTTCGCAGAAGTTTTTCTCCACAAAGCGTGACGTGTTCTGGGCGCTGGTAGTGTTCTGCTGCGTGCTGGCTCTGTATCTCTACCACAATCAGCTGTCCGATAGGCTCGAGACACTCGAGGAGTTCAAGCGCACCCACCAGCAGGAGCAGCAGCTGAGCGAGCAGCGCGCGACAGGTTTAGTCGTGCCGGAGTATCATGCGGTCGAGTATGAGTCGAAGTACACGCCAGTGCCGGATGACGGATGGGTCGAGAAGCAACCGGGCGATATGGGCACGCCGGTGATACTGCCGGACAACATCACTGAGGATGTGCGGCAGCTCGAGAAGCAAGGCTTCCAGAAGCAGGGACTGAATCAGTACGTGAGTGATCTGATACCGGTTCGGCGTCGGTTGCCCGATCTGCGGGATCCCTGGTGTACGGCGAACCCGCGGCTGCTGCCCGCACTGCCCCAGGTGTCGATCGTAATCGTGTTCTACAACGAGGCGTGGTCGGTGCTGGTCCGCACGGTACACTCCATCCTCGACCGGTCACCGAAGCAGCTCATCCGCGAGATCATCCTGGTGGACGATTACTCCAACCTGGGTAAGGTTCGAGCTAACTGCGTCCGATCGCAACAGTGCACTAACACCGGTTTCTTCTCGCTTAGCACAGCAAATCTGCGCACGCAGCTCGACGAGTACTTCAGCACGTATCCGCTCGTGCGCATCCTGCGCGTTCCCAAGCGGCTCGGGTTGATCCGTGCCCGCCTGTACGGGGCACGCAACGCGACGTCCGACTTCCTCACCTTTCTCGATGCCCACTGCGAGTGTATGAACGGGTGGCTCGAGAGCCAGCTGGACCCGGTGGTCCGCGATCCGCACACGATCGCGCTGCCCACGATCGACTGGATCGACGAGCACAACCTGAAGCTGGTGAGCGACCGGGCACCCGGGTTCTACGGGGCCATGGGCTGGGGGCTCGATTTTCAGTGGCGCGGCCGGTGGGATCGGGTGCACAAGCCGGCCAACAAGATGGAACCGTTCGACACGCCGGTGATGGCCGGCGGACTGTTCACGATCCATCGGAAGTTCTTCGAGTGGCTCGGCTGGTACGACGAAGGGATGGACGTGTACGGCGGCGAGAACATCGAGCTGTCGGTGAAGGCGTGGATGTGCGGCGGCAGGATGGTGACCGTGCCGTGCTCCCGGGTCGCCCACATCCAGAAGGCGGGCCATCCGTATCTCAACGTATGTAGAGAGGCTGTGGAGTGAGGCTTATGGCAACGGTTGTAAACTCCATCCTCTTGTTATCTCTAGGAGGTGAAGACGGACGTTGTTCGTGCGAATTCCGTACGCGTAGCGGAGGTGTGGCTCGACGAATACGCACAGGTGCTCTACGGCATGTTCGGTGGACCACAGTTCCGCGGCAACTACGGTGATGTGTCGGCCCGCAAGCGTCTTCGCAAGGAGCTCCACTGCAAGGACTTCCACTGGTACCTGGCCAACGTGTTCCCGGAGCTGGCGGCCGGTCTCTCCAAGCTGCCGGGGCAGGGTAGCTTACGCAACGACGAGTTCGCCGGCTGCCTGTCGTATGACACCCCGAGCAATGCCGCCAGCATGGTACCGTGCGAGCAGGGCGATCCCAAACAGCAGTGGATTTTCAGTCTGTACGGTGAGATCGGCACGGACAACCACTGTCTTGATTACGACGGTAACATGCTGCTGGTGTTCAGCTGCCACAAAGCGCGCGGCAATCAGGAGTGGGCGTACAATGGCACCACGCACCAGTTCGAGCACGCGAAGCACAAAGGCAAGTGTCTGGCGGTGGAACCGACCGCGAAGAAGGCTAGCATCGCGGAGTGCGATGTAAGCAAGCAATCTCAAAGGTGGCACTACCCGATCATCGAGTTCAAGGAGTAGTGAAGATTCGGGGTGGTATCAATTCTCAGCGCTTCTGTTCTGTTTTTGGGGAAATAAACGTGAAGAAGTACATACTAGTGAAACAGTTTCTTTCGGACAATTCTGCTGGTGACATGATTCCAAGTTCATACAGGTGAACAAGCGAGCTCTCTATATCATTTCAACTTGGTACTTGGGCATCATTTAAACAACTGGTTACTTGGATAGGTTTCTATAGGTTTATGTTCAGATAGGTTTCTATTGGGTATGCCAAGGTTTCTATAGGACGATCAAAGTTAAGCTTTACCATTTTTTGTAGAAACATTTCTTAAAGTTTTGAAAACAAGGCTTTCAAATTGTAAAGCTCTGGTAATACAATTGTGATTTAGATCTTTGCATCAGTGAGTTGAGAACAATCAACTCTCTTCTTTGAATACGCTCTGTTGTTTTCAAAGTTGCCAAAGTCGTCCCAATTTCCGAAGAGCTGAATGAACAATGCATTAACAATCATACAAGTACACAGTTTGTGTTTCCGCACGATTGCAGCTTGCACAACACTAGAGCTGACGCCTGGTCATCAACTTAATATTGGCACAAACAGGTGGATGTTGAAACAGCTGCAGCATTAACAATCATTACGTCAACAGGTAGCGGCGTCGTAGTTGGATGAAAATGACCACAACTGAACTCCTATGCATCTTTAATAACTTCAACGCTGAGCCGAAACGAAAACAACCTATTCTCAGTCTAGCCACCTCCGAGACGAGATTACCATCGAAGTTCTCTCGCTCTCTCTCTCTCTCTCTGTCTCTCTCTCTCCTTCTCTATCTCTCTATTTCTCTTTCATCCTCTCACTGATCTTAAATCTTATCACCCACGGTACGCAAACGCAACCGCTATCGCATCCAGTGCGGTGTCGCACCGTTTATAGTGCTCGCACCTAGGTATACAGCGGGCTTTTATCAGACCCCTTTTGCCGCCGTGTGAAAGGGCGACGGAACGCCGCGGCCGTTCAGTTTGCGACCGGCACCGACAGCATGCGGAATGCGGTGACATTCGAGCGCATCTATACCGGTGCCGTGCAGCGGCGCCGCAGCTTGGTGGTGCTGCTGGCCGTGACCGTCACCCTCGCCGTGGTGGTTATCGACTTCCTGTACGACGTCACCCCGTCGATAGCGCCGAGACGTAACGACCTGTTCGAGCAGAATCCTACCGAGCATGAAGCTACGAGACTACGAGACTACGACGCCTACGAGACAAAAACGACGGCGAAGGGAGATCGATTCGTGTACACAACACTCGGGCTGGATCGACGGATTCCACCGCCGCCCGGCGACATGGGCCAGCCGGTGGTGATGAATCTCACCAACGCACAGTTGGACACGCTGGTGCAGGATGGCATTCGCGCGCAGGGCTTCAATCAGTACTTCTCCGACCTGATGTCCGTGCGGCGACGGCTGCCGGAGATCCGCGATCCATGGTGCGCCGAACCGGACCGCTTCTTCGACATCCTGCCCGTCACGTCGATCGTGATCGTGTTCTACAACGAGGCCTGGTCGGTCGTGCTGCGGACGGTACACTCCGTGCTGGATCGTTCGCCAGGATATCTCGTGCGCGAGATCGTACTGGTGGACGACTTCTCCACGATGGGTACGTATGCGTAGTGTGTGACGGGTCGGGTATTAGCGGCAAGTTCCCAACAATACCGTCTCTCTCTCCCTAACAGCGAACCTCAAAACGGAACTTGAGGAGTACTTCCTGCCGTATCCGAAGGTGCGAGTTATTCGGGCACCCCATCGGTTGGGACTGATCCGGGCTAGGGTATTCGGGGCGAAGAACACCACGACCGAGGTGATCACGTTCCTGGACGCGCACGTCGAGTGTACCGTGGGTAAGTTTTACGCTTGAGAACGTTTATCTTGACTGCGGCAATTCAAACGACAGGTTGTAAACAAACTGTTTTGGAATGCTGATATAAGCAGTTTCAAAGGCTCCTTTAGTAGTTTGTGAAATCTTCAGATCTTCAAAAGTGTAGCAATCCTCAAAAACTGTGCTTACTCAAGCGTTTGTTTGAAGCTACTTCTGAAACGCCTGTTGCAACTTTGTTTAACCTTTTATCGGTTTCACAGGTTGGTTGGAAGCACAGCTGGATGTAGTCGCCCGGGACTCCACCACGATCGCGCTGCCCGCGATCGACTGGATCGACGAGAAGAGCATGGCGCTGGTGGCGAACAAATCGCACATCTTCATCGGCGCGTACGACTGGGACCTCAACTTCGGCTGGTGGGCCCGCTCGTCGATGAAGAAGAAGTACGCGAACCCACTGGAGCCGTTCGACACGCCGGCGATGGCCGGCGGGCTGTTCACGATCAGCCGGGTGTTCTTCGAACGGCTCGGCTGGTACGACGACGGGTTCGACATCTACGGCATCGAGAACATCGAGCTGTCGATAAAGAGCTGGATGTGCGGCGGCAAGATGGTGACCGTGCCCTGCTCCCGGGTCGCGCACATCCAGAAGGCGGGCCATCCGTACCTGCGCGACGAAAAGAAGGACGTCGTGCGGGCGAACTCGATCCGGCTGGCGGAGGTCTGGATGGACGAGTACAAGCAGGTGATCTTCGACATCCACGGCATTCCGCACTACCTGGAGGACGAGTTTGGGCCGATCGCGGAGCGGAAAGCGATACGGGAGCGGGCCGGTTGTCAAAACTTTCGCTACTACGTCGAGCACGGGTTCCCGGAAATGCACAGCCCGTACATAGCGGGTGCGTTCCGCGGTGAGGTGCACAGTGTTCTGCTCGGGAGCACGATGTGCCTGGAGTATCGGCCCGAGGACAACTTTCTCGGGATGGGTGCGTGTGACGGACGGCAGCGCTCACAGTACTGGGCCCATAACTACTATCAGGAGATTAACAGCTATCGGCACTGTCTGGACTACACGGGAGCAAGTCTCGGCGTGCTCGGATGCCATCGGTCGCGGGGCAATCAGGCGTGGCGCGTGCAGACGGAAACGGGACAGCTGCAGAGTGTGAAGCACGACCGATGCCTGGCGGTGAACACGTCGACGAACAGCACCCTGACCATGCAGGAGTGTGATTCGAAGAGCGTCGCACAAAAGTGGTCCGTTAGCTTTATCGAGCTGGATGTATCGCCGTTCGCGAAGGGCTAATCTCGTAGAACGCTAGTACCCTCTAAAGGAAAACAACCTTCTCCCCCCGGTAATCGATAGCTTATCGCACGTTGATGCGATAATACCTGGCCGCGTGCGATGGTCAACCCCGAACGACGCTATTAAGCGGTGTTTGGCGCAGTGACGCCGGCAGCTCGCCTGCTTGGATGACTCAACGCGCAACGTTCCGCGACGGGGTGAGCTCGGCTCATGACAATCGATCGTTAAGGAGCGTGATAAGCGTGTCTGCTTTTAAAAGCGTGTTGTGCCTCTCACCCAACAAATAAGCAATAAAACCATTCCATCTGTTATCTATAGAGGTCGTCCGGAATTTCCTAATTGCCTTGTTAAATTCTTCCCCCTAGAACCAAAGAAAAAAGCGCTGAAAATATGTTGAACCACCCTACATTGCAGATGACGTCGAAGGTGCATTTTCCGCAATCGACCAACGCGTGCAGTTCAGCATTCGGCGCACCCACCGGTAGCCCGTTCCGATAGCTATCGGTCGCGGTGACCGTTATCGGCATGCAGCGTGCAAAGATAACGCCCGGCTGAGTGGAGTGGCAAATAGAGCTTGCGCGAATGGGCCATCAGTGCCCTATTAAACATAAAGATGCAAGAAGAAGGGGAAAGAAACATCGATCTGACAGCTGTCGTGCTGTCAGCTATCGATTACTAGGCGTCGATAAGCATGTCAGACGCTGGCAATGTGGCGTGTGTGTGTGTGTGTGTGTGTGTGTGTGTGTGTGTGTGTGTGTGTGTGTGTGTGTGTCGTTTCAAGTTTCGTAAACAGGTGTTTTATGTTACGCTTTTTTTGTTGCTGTTGTTCGAATGCCATTGAGGTTAATTACTTTTTCGACCGGCTTGTAATTAATGTTTTAGCGCAGTTCAAGACCACTCGTTTGAAAAGGTATGTGAGGCGAGATCTTGCAGACGTTTCGGTTGAACAATATTTCTTCAGGCACGTGCAGAAGCGTTGAGAACTTGACAGTGAGGCTGGCCGTACTGGTAAGAGTGCTAGTGTTAGTATTGTAGTGTTTGGAACCTTTTTTGTTATGTCTTTCGACAGTCTATATTATGTAAACCTTTGTCTTTTTCAGACTATTTTAGGGCTACGGTAACTTATTTTCATACAATTAAACAAATTTCACTATCTATTTTCGTCGTTTTCTAGATTTTATATTTATCTTCCAACTCTCTCCGTTCCGGTCTCCTTAAAGGAAAAAGTATGGTCATCGTGCTTTAAAGAGATGATGATTTATGTTCGAAACATGTGAAACAAAATTTACCATCTTTTCCAACATGTATACTCAATTGGGTTAAAATAACCTAGAGTCAAAGCGTATCTTTCTGGTCTTATTATCGGTAGAGAAAAAAACTATACCACTAAACATACCTATGCAAAGTTCTGGAAGTTCCAGAGCACGTTCGAAAAGAGCTTCAGATAAATCGCCCAGTAAATACATTGGGCGATTAAGCACATACTTATCGACCTTGTTTTTGTACACAAAAGATTCATGTGATCCAGAACGAAAGCAGACAATCCATAGAAAAACTCACGTTCCACATTCGCTTCAAAAACTTCT
>KB672846.1:1700478-1719729 GCA_000349145.1 Anopheles dirus | reverse complement strand
CAAAAAAAAAAAAACTAGTCAGATAAGCCAGAAACGAAGTACACGGCACAACATTTATCCGCTAGTCGGGTACGAGTGACGTTATGAGATTGTTTATTTACAGCATGCACAAGAACAGCACAGAGAAAGTAGAAACTGCAGGGGAGTTTTTTTTTCTTTTGTCTCAAACGTTGCGTCACGTCTGTTAACTCTAGACGCTGGAACGAATTACTCGAGCGGGATGTTTGCAGTTACAACTTTTGCTTCCATTACCCACAAACGCACCCGCAGCCCGAGAGGTTTAAATAACAAAAAGAGTAAATATCCCCTGATAAAAACTGTATGGGTAAGGAAACAACACACAAACTAAAAAATCAAGCACTGTGTTTTATACGCTGCAAAGCGGAGGAACGTTCACTGGATGGTAAGTATCTTCCAGTTTCACAGTTGGCCACTGCACCACCACACGCAATCCCACTGTGCAGGCGTTGGAAACCGTTGCTACGTGTACGTGATATGAGCGCGCTATCGAAACCATATGCTACGAACGCACGCGCCTCTCCAGAACCGCTGTAGAATTCGCCTTCGGTGCGCGCCTCAGTACACGGCTCGCCACGGCGGAGACCATGCGCGGCAACAAGAAAAGTTTCGTGCTGATCGTCAGCCTCGCCGTACTGCTGGTGTATGTCTTCCTGACACTGTTCTACGATGGTGGCCGCGGGCGGTTCGACAACGTGTGGCTGAAGCGCATGGCGCTCCGGCAGGGCTATTACAACGCCACTGGCGAGGCCGCGGAACCGCACGGTTCTGACGGTGTGCTGAGTACGACGCCCGGCACCATCCAAACCACACTGTACAGGTTCGTGTACACGACGCTCGGGCTGGACGCGAGGTTTCCCGTGCCACCGGGCGACAATGGCACCTCGGTGGAGGCGGACTTGAACGACACCGACGTGGCGCTGCTGGTCCAGCGCGGCATGCTCGAGCAGGGCCTGAACCAATACTCGTCGGATCTGATGTCCGTGCGGAGACGCCTGCCGGAGATACGGGACGCGTGGTGCCGGGAGCCGGGACGCTACTCGGACAAGCTGCCACCGACGTCGATTGTGATCGTGTTCTACAACGAGGCGTGGTCGGTGCTGGTGCGCACCGTCCACTCGGTGCTGGATCGCTCGCCGGCCCACCTTGTGAAGGAGATTGTGCTGGTGGATGACTACAGCTATCTGCGTAAGTGCGCTGATTGTCTCGAGTGCGCCTTAGAGTGACGTGTTAATGCGATAAAGGTTCTGGTGGTGCTTAGCTCATCTGAAGACGCAGCTGGAGGACTACTTCGCAGCGTACCCGAAGGTTCGCATTGTGCGGGCGCCGAAGCGGTTGGGACTGATCCGGGCACGAATGCTCGGAGGCAAGAATACGACGACGGACCTCATCACCTTTCTCGATGCTCACGTTGAGGTAACGTTGGGTGAGTATTCGCAATGTTTTAGACTTAGTTTGCTAGACTAGGGTTGGTTATTATATAAGTATCTCGAAGCTGGTTTAACCCGAATGTAAGCACCACGCTCTGTACATGTTGGAATTGGTACGAGCATTCAGCATATATAATCTGGGATCTTCTCCACCACCGCAGGATGGCTCGAAGCACTCATTCAACCGGTGGCGGACAGCTGGACCACGATAACCATCCCCACGATCGACTGGGTGGACGAGAACAACATGAAGTACAAGGACGACAAGTCGCCCATCTTTGTCGGTGCGTACGACTGGGATCTCAACTTCGGCTGGTGGGGCCGCTGGTCGCAGAGGAAGAAGTACGAGAACAAGATGGAGCCGTTCGACACGCCGGCGATGGCCGGCGGACTGTTCACGATCAACCGGAAGTTCTTCGAACGACTCGGCTGGTACGACGACGGGTTCGACATCTACGGCATCGAGAACATCGAGCTGTCGATGAAGAGCTGGATGTGCGGGGGCAAGATGGTGACCGTGCCGTGCGCCCGCGTCGGCCACATCCAGAAGGCGGGCCATCCGTACCTCAACCACGAGCGGAAGGACGTGGTGCGGGCGAACTCGCTCCGGCTGGCGGAGGTCTGGATGGACGACTACAAGGGCATCATCTACGACATCTACGGCATCCCGCGGTACTTCGAGGAAGAGTTGGGCTCGGTTGCGACACGGAAGGCGATACGCGAGAGTGCGAACTGCAAACCGTTCCGGTACTACCTGGAGAACGCGTTCCCCGAGATGCACAACCCGATGGTGCCGGGTTCGTTCCGCGGCGAGGTGCACAGTGTCGTGCTCGGCAATGGCAGTTGTCTGACGTTCCGCAAGGAAGACCACTACCTTGGCATGGAACCGTGCGACCACCGCGAGAAGGATCAGTTCTGGGCGCACAACTACTACCAGGAGCTGAACAGCTACAAGCAGTGCATCGATGCGGTTGGGAGTGTCGTGGAGGTGTACCCGTGCCACCGGTCGCGGGGCAACCAGGCGTGGAAGTTCCTGGTCGACAGCCAGCAGATACAGTCCGTCCCGCACAAGGTCTGTCTGGCGTTGAGTACGACGACGAACAAGACGCTCCTGCTGGAAGAGTGCGATGTGACGAAAGCGAACCAGAAGTGGATCGTTAACTACACCAAGCTGGACGTGTCGATGCTGATAGAGGCGCAGTGACGGCGAAGAAGAAGCAAACAAAACTCGAATCGTGCAGTGTCTCAAAGAGTCGTGTCGGCTGAGAAGAGACAAAAAAAGAAAACGTGTTTAATTTGTACACTGTAGAAAGTTTCATTTAAAAGAAGAGTTCTTCTGAAAGAAATACAACAGTTCGCACTGTGTGGTGGAACGCAATTTCCAAGAATGCCTCCCTGCATGACGGTAGCACTTCCATCCATCGGCCACACTGTATCAAACCAGTTCATTCATACGAAACAATGCGACTTTTCTGTGCCAGACGCTACTGCGCACTTGTACACTTGTGCGTTCAACCACATGTTTACTCCAGTGTACGCCATCTTCCCATCTAGTTGGCGTCGGTCGTTAAACAAATGATTTCGCCATCAGCCGCCAGGTGGCAGCAGGTTGCGGTGGTGGTCGTGATAGTGTTGATGTGCGGTGTGAATCTCATCTTCTACCAATACGATGATGCATCCGAGTCTGTATCCAGTGTTAGAAGGTATAGAACGGCAGCAAGGGTGGAAGTCAAAACGACCCCTCTGCCGGGTCATCTTGGAGAGCCGGTAGTATGGAACCAATCGGATGAGGAGATTGCTTCGCTTGTTCGGGAAGGTATGAGGCAGCACGGTTTCAATGCGTACGCGGCAGATCTTATACCGCTGAAACGTTCACTACCCGATCTACGCCATGCCGATTGCATCGCGAGGAAGAACATTACCCTGCCGAAAACATCCGTCGTGATCGTGTTCTTCAATGAACCGTGGTCCGTTCTGATCCGGACCGTCCACTCCGTGCTAAATCACTCTCCGGACCATCTCGTCGAGGAAGTGCTGCTCGTGGACGATTACTCCTATTTGCGTAAGTTTGAACGTGATTGGGAGAGATGATATCTGCACAATTTTAAGATTCGTTTCCACAAAGCTCATTTGAAGGCACAACTCGAGGAGTACTTTAAAGGATACGCAAAGGTACGAATCTTGCGTGCCTCGGAACGGTTGGGACTCATTAGGGCACGAATTGTTGGTAGTAAGAATACAACCTCCCCGGTCGTTGCCTTTCTCGATGCGCACGTCGAGTGTACCGTAGGTACGTCTCTCACAAGTACTGTTTCCAAGCGAACGGAAATTAACATGCCGTTGTTCTTCTTCGCCTAAGGATGGCTGGAACCTTTGCTGGAGCAGATCGCCCTGGACGATCAAACCATCCCAATACCACTAATAGACCGCCTCGACGACACCGATCTGCACCTCGTCACGAACGTTTCCTCCGATCTGTTCGGGGCGTTCGAGTGGGACCTAAACTTTGGCTGGTGGCACCGGTCGACGTTCCCGCACCGACGGGCTGCAGCACGAAGCTCCGCTGAGCCATTTGAAACGCCCGCCATGGCCGGGGGTTTGTTTGCCATCTCCAGACGCTTCTTCGCGCGTCTCGGCTGGTACGACGAGCAGTTCCGCGTGTACGGGATGGAGAACGTGGAGCTGTCGGTGAAGTGCTGGATGTGTGGGGGTCGGGTGCTGACCGTGCCGTGTTCGCACGTGGCGCACATACGCAAGACCGCCCATCCGTACATAGACGACGGGCAGCAGAATGTGACGTTTGTGAACTCGATCCGGCTGGCGGAGGTCTGGATGGATGAGCACAGGCAGATTGTGTTCGATGTGAACGGTATTCCCGCTTACTCGCAGGACCTGTACGGGTCTGTGCGGGACCGGCAGATGATCCGAGCGGAAGCCGGATGCAAACCGTTCCAGTACTACCTGGAGCGAGCCTACCCGGAGATGCCGTCACCGATCATACCGGGGCAGTTTCGGGGCGAGGTCAAGAATGTCGGATTAGGTGTTGGCAGCTGTTTGACAGTGGGTGCATCTACAACACGCCCGCTTCACATGGCTCCGTGCGATGGAAGAAACCGAACACAGTACTGGACGCACAACTTCTACCGTGAGCTGAACAGTTACAAGCGTTGTGTTGACGTTGGAGCTTCCGGCGATGAGCTTCACCTATCCGCCTGCCATCGAATGCGCGGCGCTCAATCCTGGAGCTATGATGTACAGAGTCGTCAGCTGAAAAGCCTCGTGCAAGAGTTATGTCTTGCGGTTAACCCGACCCTAAACGATCGTGCAGTAACGCTTGAACGCTGCGAAGAGAACAAAAAGACACAGCAGTGGAGTGTGACACTGGTAGAGTACAAATTTTGGAAGCCGGAGCTAATAAAACCGCTAATACAGTCATGAACGTTCTAAACAAAGAACCGCTTTTGTATCTCTTTCTGATGCTTCCAAAACACCTGTCACGGCAAAGAACCCACCCGCTTGTAAACAAGGAAGCTTTAGTGCGCAAGAGAATGTGCAACCGAGTGATCACACCGCATCGTACCCGTTTCGTAGCCTGCCTGTTGCTCGTTTTCTTGATAAACTGTTGCCTCTACTTCTACCACGATGAACCATCGTCTGCCAACAGAATCGCTTCGGAGGCATTTGAAAGGTCCTTCCAAACAGTGACTCCTCCAGGCGATATGGGCCTTCCAGTTAGGTACAACGAATCCGACCCCTCGATCACGGATGAGATAGGGAGTTCCATGATCGATCAGGGACTCAACGAGTACGCGTCGGATCTCGTATCGGTACGGCGACGTTTACCCGATCTGCGAAGTCCGTGGTGTCTCCGGACTAGTTCCACGCTGAAGCTTCCCGCAACATCGATCGTGATCGTGTTTTACAATGAAGTTTGGTCAGTGCTGGTACGCACCGTCCACTCCGTACTAGACCGCTCTCCTCCTCATCTGCTCAAGGAGATCATTCTCGTCGACGACTGTTCAAACTATCGTAAGTAATGTGAATCTTTTTGGAGAGTGATCGTGTTCAATGCCGTTGTATAAATGGTTCGATCAACTTCTTAGCCTTCCTGAAGACACAGCTCCAGGAGTACTTTGCGATGTACGGGAAGGTGAAGTTCATTCGAGCGACAGAGCGTCTCGGATTGATCCGTGCCCGAATGATGGGTGCCAAGGCCGCCACATCGGACATCGTAACGTTTCTGGACGCGCACATCGAGTGCACCGAAGGTGTACAGTAGATAGGACGTGCCACTTTTCCCCATACCCAACTAAACGTCGTTACATTTCAGGTTGGTTGGAGCCACTGCTGGATGTGGTGACACGCAACGCGACGCACGTCGCCATTCCAACGATCGATCGTATCAACGAAAAAGACTTGAGTCTCCAAACCAACGTGTCGCTCCTGCTAGCCGGTGCGTTCGAGTGGGACCTCAACTTTGGCTGGTGTGAACGCAAAGCTCTGCGCCGGAGACACTCGCACCCGTACGAGCCGTTCGCGACGCCGGCCATGGCGGGCGGCTTGTTCACCATCAATCGGACGTTCTTCGAGCGCATCGGGTGGTACGACGAGGGTTACATCATCTACGGTATGGAGAACATCGAGCTGTCGATCAAGTCGTGGATGTGCGGTGGCAAGCTGCTGACCGTACCCTGCTCTCGCGTCGGCCACATCCAGAAGCACTCCCATCCGTACCTGTTCAATGTGAGCATGGATGTGGCGTTCCACAACTCGGTGCGCCTGGCGGAAGTTTGGATGGACGAGTACCGGCAGGTCGTGTTCGATGTGAACGGTGTGCCGCGCTACTCCGTCGAACGGTTCGGTTCGGTGCGGGAACGGAAGCGGGTGCGTGAGCGCGCCCACTGCAGACCGTTCCAGTATTATCTGCGGGAGGCCTTTCCGGAGTTGAGAAATCCTTCCCGGGAGGGACAGTTCCGTGGGGAGGTAAAGAACGTCGCGCTCGGGAGTGGTTCATGTCTCACGGTGGATAAAGCTGGAACTGTTCCCTATATGGCACCGTGCGATGGATTGGAGCGGACGCAGTACTGGGCTCATAGCTACTACCAGGACATAAACTCGTACAAAGCGTGCCTGGCGTTCACGGGTACGATGCTAACATCCGCAATCTGCCACCGGCGTCGCGGCAATCAGGGGTGGATGTATGTTCCTGAGACGGGGCAGATTTTTAGCATTGCGCATAACCGATGCCTGGCGGTGAGTATGAAGTCGAACGCCACGCTGGTTATGGAAAAGTGCAACGCAGCTTACGAACATCAGCGATGGTTGGCTAAGACTGTGAGATATGATTTCTTAATAAAATAACATACACCTTCTCGATTAACGTCAAAGTATTGGTTTGGTTCACTGTCAACGTTAGAAGAAATTACTCAAATTGGAATAACTTGTTCATATCACCGGATTGGTTACTTTTCCCTTAATTCTATCACCTAAAAAGTCATCGTGGGTCAACCTCAATGAAGTACTCTGATGCACTTTGACTTCGGCAAACAGCACTAGCTAACTAACAAACAAAACAATGGTCTCGATCGCATGTAAAAGTGAAATCCAATGATATTAGAATATGCATATGGGACTCGAGCGAGGAAACACAATAGAGAATGTAGTTTGGTTTAACAAAAACAACTTTTTGAGCATCGCTCCGCTTCGCAAATCACATAGAATAGAATCTTTTGAAGCTTTCAGAACTTTAAGCCTTTTGACCTCTCTTGGACCTCTTTAAACCTCTTTTGAAGCTGTTGTTTAATCTGCCCATAACCCTATTGCTAATCGTTGACCTACTCCCAGTGGAAGAGATATAAAGGACCATATTGTAGGTTGTGAAAAAGCTCCTTTTAAGAAGGCGAACAAGGCGATTAACGTCGTAGAGCAGAAGTTGTGCTCTGGTCGATAAATATTACCATTCTACTATCGCTACGTTCGCCAACCGGCTAGCCAATCGGTCTTCCATATATATCACAGATTTCTCTATTCTTAATCATCTCAATACCCTTGAAGTTCTGCAAAATATCTGGCTCTTGTGAAGTATGAGTATCTCACATTCCATCAGGAAAAGGTTCCCATAGTAGTTTGAGAAATCCATGCATGATCCTACGCTTTTCTGTCCCGGTGTATAGCCGGAGCGGCAACCGTAATCGAAAAAAGGGTTTCCGATTCATTGTGAAAAACAAAAAAACACCGCCTCCCATTATTTACCGAGCACACTGATGAGTCGTCCCGTTGTACAAACAAAACCAAGGTAGAACGTTCGTTGCTACTAACCGGAATCGAGAGCTTGAACGGACTGCCATAATGACATCCCTTTGTAGTTAAGGTGACTTGTTCGGTGAGTGCCCTGTCTACTCATGCGGTGCCGATACTATTTCGCATAACGTCCTACATCGTCCTACAGACAAGCTGTAGTTCTAAGCTCGGGCGAGACATATATACGTGCAGTGGAACAGATGTTCAGAAGACGAAGTTTGCGCCGGATGTTTACGGCGTGTCTGTATCTATCGTTTTTCTGCGCGGCGTGTTTTCTGTACAAGCTTTGTCTCATCAATGTGCGATTAGAACAGATTCTTGTGGAGCAAAGATGGCCTATGGGTGGTGCTGTGAATACTCCACCAGGAGATCTCGGACGTCCGGTACAACTAGATCGGCGCAGCAATGCAACGAAAGACATGATCCAAGAAGGCATGGATACGTTTGGATACAACAGCTACGCGTCCGATTTAATGTCCGTGCGGAGACGACTTCCGGACATACGGGCACCGTGGTGTCGGGAGCAAGGACGCACCAAAACAAACTTACCAGCGACATCGGTGGTGATCGTGTTCTACAACGAAGCGTGGTCGGTGCTGCTACGAACTGTTCACTCCGTGCTGGACCGTTCTCCGGTCCATCTTGTACACGAAATTCTGCTTGTGGATGACTTCTCCACAAAAGGTATGATGGTGGTGTTTGTGCTTATTTCAACGCGAATCCACTTTCTGAAGATATTCTCTTTCTTGCCAGCATACTTGAAAACTCGTTTGGATGACTATTTCGAGCAGTACCCAATGGTGCGCATTATCCGGGCTCCCAGACGACTCGGATTGATTGCGGCGAAGGTAGTCGGTGCCAAAGCGGCAACGGGCAGTGTGATCACGTTTCTCGACGCACACGTCGAATGCACTGTGGGTGAGGAGACTTTGAAGGTTCTAGTTCCTATACGATGTATGATAATCCGTACTAATCTTCTTCAGGATGGCTTGAGCCGCTTCTCGATGTGGTCGTGGCCAACGCAACCACCATCGCGATTCCAACGATCGATCAGATCGATGAGTACACGATGCGGCTGATCGCAGATGTCGCACCACGGCTTGTCGGTGCCTACCGGTGGGATCTCAACTTTGGCTGGTGGGGACGAACCGCCATGAAGAAACGCTATCCCAACCCGTACGTGCCCTTCGACACACCGGCGATGGCCGGTGGGCTGTTTGCAATCAGCCGAGCGTTCTTCGAGCGGCTCGGCTGGTACGACGAAGGCTTCGAGACGTACGGGATCGAGAACATCGAGCTGTCGATGAAGAGCTGGATGTGCGGTGGACGCATGGTGATCGTGCCGTGCTCCCGGGTCGCTCACATCCGCAAACAGTCGCACCCGTACCTGAACGAGGCTGGCAAGGACGTCGTCATGAAGAACTCGCTGCGGTTGGCCGAAGTTTGGATGGACGAGTACAAGCAGGTACTGTTCGACGTGTACGGTGTGCCGCGCTACTTCGAGCAGCACTTTGGATCGGTCGAGGCTCGGAAAGCGCTTCGGGCTCGGGCCGGCTGCGGTAGCTTCCGAGACTACGTGCTGAACGCGTTTCCGGAGATGATGAATCCGCTGGTACCGGGGGCGTTCCGTGGCGAGATGCGCAATGCCGCCCTCTCGCCCGGGCTCTGTCTCACGCGCGCAAATCATACGCTGGCGATGAAGGTTTGCAATCATCTGGAAAGGGATCAATTTTGGACGCACAATTTCTACCGCGAGCTCAACAACTACTCCAACTGCATTGAGCCACCGCTTCCGGGGACGGGAAATGGAGTGAGCGTGAAACGCTGCCATCGGAACGAACAGACTCGAAGCCAACGGTGGCTTTATGTGACAGGCAGTGGACACATTGTTAGTGAAAAGGTACGCAAATGTCTCGCGGTGCGTAAGGGTCACACTGGCGAAATCATTGCGACACGGTGCAACGCTTCCGACCGTCGACAGAAATGGCTCGTAAAGTTTGTGCAGCTAGATGTTTCGATTTTTCGATATTATTAATGAAATTAAAATGTATTTCGAAAAAGTAACATTGTAACTCACGGGAAACAGACATAATAAAACATATAAAAACACTTAAAAATTCGTAACTCTAGCAGAAACCCGTTTAGAAATGAAACCGTGTAATGCGGATTGCATATCAGCAGGCGCTTTGTAGGCTATGCACGGATAATCCGAAATCGTGCCCAATGAATATTATGGTAAACTAATATAAATTTCTTCTATCATTAACATTTTGATATTTTCTTCAAAATTCATACTTTTAAGAGCTTAAGATCCGAGATCACACATATACATTTTTTTTGTAAAATACGGGCAGCTTTGAATGACATGTTTTCTACCATTTTTCAGATGCCATAAGATGTCTTCTAAGCAATTTGTAGGAATTGTTTATTCAGATTTATAGCATTTTTTTGTTACAGTTTTTGGCTCCAATAAGTAAATTTCATAATGTTGAAAAGACAACTTTTGAAACCATGATATACAATGCTGATCCAACACTCGTAAGATGTACTACAAACAAAAGATCTTGTCAATCGTTCTAAATGTGTCAATAGATCAGCGAAACACAAACCAATCCATGAGCCAACACCCTGTACACCTTAGCCTGAGCATGCCTAAACAGTAACCCTACCCTCTATAACCGAACGCATACGAACGTTGCACTAAATGCAAAATCACTTTCTCCGGACATGATGCACGCTGCCTAATGATTAAGTCATCAGTTCAGGTGCTCCCGATTCCATCACGTCTGACCTTGCCCTCTGTAATGTTAGCCACACGGCTCGGACTTAATTACCGTGCGTCAGTGCCTCATCCGCGCCGCTGGATAACATCTGCTCCAACGGCCGCACAATAACTCACCGCTCCCAACACGCACCATTTCAGTGTGCAACTTACTGCCCTATCCACCATGTTGCTGTTGTCGACGCTCGTGCTGTGCCTCGCCACCGCCCGGGCACAGTTCAATCCACACTTCAAGCCGGGCCACCACACGATCGTGCAGCTGTTCGAGTGGCGCTACGAAGACATCGAGCACGAGTGTCGCACACACCTCGGGCCCCGTGGGTTCGGAGCCGTCCAGCTGTCGCCAGTGAACGAGGTGCGCGTCGGAACGTCCTGGACCGAACGGTACGAGCCCGTCTCCTACAAGCTGACAAGCCGCTCGGGCAACGAATCGGCGCTCCGGTCCGCAATCGAGGCGTGCAACAGAGCAGGCGTCCGAGTCGTGGTGGAGGTTGTGCTGAATCACATGGCGCGGGCCCACAATGGCACTGCCGGTGCTCCAACGCAGGGCACCGCGGGGTCCAGTGTGAGACCGGCCGCCCTAGACTACCCGGACGCGCCGTACAGTGCGGCCGATTTCAACGATCCGTGCCGTGTCGTCCACCCGGACGATCCGCACGAGCTGCGCAACTGCTGGAAAGAGGACCGGCCGGACCTGAACCACAGTCTGCAGCGCGTCCGTCAGCGGATCGTGGACTTCCTGAACCGGCTGGTGGCGCTCGGTGTGGCCGGCTTCTTCGTCGACTCCGCGCTGTACATGTGGCCCCACGACCTGCGCGCCATCTTCGACAAGCTGCACAACCTGAGCACCACCGCGGGCGTCTTCCCGCCTGGTAGTCGTCCGTTCGTACTGCTCGACCTGGCGTATCACGGTGCGCACGGCCCGGAGTGGGCTTCCCAGCCGACTCGCTGGAGTGACTACGCCGAGCTCGGTATCGTGGCCCAGGACCGGTTCGCGTACGACATCGGCGACGTGCTGCTGAAGCGCAAACCGTTCCACTACTTCGTGCACTTGGGCACGCGGCTTGGGTACGTTCCGCGCGAGAGGGCGCTAGTGTACGTGAACAATCCGCTGCTGGTGCGGCTCCCGGACGCGGACGGCGACCTTTGGGTCGTGTCGGTGCGGCATCGGCGCGCCTACCAGATCGCGCTCGGCTTCATGCTCGCCCACCGGTACGGCATTCCGCGCATCACGAGCTCGTACGAGTTCACCAACGTCAGCCAGGGTCCGCCGACTGACGGCCAGGGTCATATCGCGCCGGTACAGTCCGAACCGACCGGGGGCTGCCGTCGGCCGTGGATCTGCGAGCATCGGTGGCCCGTCGTCGAGCGGATGCTACGCTTCCGGCACGCGACCAACGGGACGGGTGTGCGGGCGTGGGTCGACAACGGGCAGAACCAGATCGGGTTCTGCCGCGATCGGGTCGGGTTTGTGGCGTTCAACGCGGAGATCTCGCTCGCACTCAAGGCCACCCTGCACATGTGCCTGCCGGCCGGCTCGTACTGTGATCTGATCAGCGGAGCGAACAGCACGGTAGACCCGGGCGGCAAGTGCAGTGGAACGATGGTTCGGGTGCAGGCGAATGGCCGGGCGGACATCTTCATACCGACCCAGCTGGACGAACCGTTCATTGCGTTGCTGAAGACGGTTCAACCGAGGTAGTGTCGGAGAAGAAAGGTGTTCGGAGATGTGTTCCAAAAAACGAGATGTTGATGCCAGCTTCAAATATTCTGCTCCAAAATTCTATTTTACTAGCAAGCTCTATCGAAAGTGGATCATATCACATGAGCTAGCCTGGAGTTTGTACATTCCAATAAGAATTTCTTAATTTTGTTTCATTTCTTTAAACATACATATGTTGAGGTCGATATATCGGTATTGGTAAATCAAATACAACGTTTTCGACAACCTGGACAGATGACCAAAATTAAAAAAAAAACTTGAGCCTGATCTTTAGACCTTTACACCTTACGAGATAACTGGTACAGGATTTTTCATCCATTCTTGAACAGCGCCCACATTTCGATGAAATCGTCCCACTCAATGATGAAATCCTTCCACTTATTCTTGAGATGACATTTCCCTCACACGGCTTCCCCACTATATTTAACATGTCAGGTTGAAAACTTCCAATGACGCAATTGTATCGAATTGTTCGTGGCCAATCTTTAAACTACACATTATAACCACTTCAAGAATGGTTCACAACTGGTGAAAATTTCAGCCTAATCGGTCAACAATTGCCAAAAATAGCCTTCTAGGTGTCAATTGACACCACGATTTGCACCAAAGGAGTATTCGGTTCATTTGACCGTAAGTGTTAAACCGTTACTATTTCTGTTTAAAGGTGTTATACTATAATGTGTTATACTTAGGTGTTAACTATGTCCACATAGTTTCCTAAGGTGACTTTTCGCTGAATTGGTAAATTTCGTTGTTTTGGAGGATGCTGGAGGACCAAAAATGGTTGTTGTTGGTCATCTTCCAAAATAAAGTTCAGTTCCCCATTGTTTGGCGCTGATCTTGCTAAAAAGGATTTGGTAAGAAATAACACAAAATTATAAAGTTTCAAAAATTTATCAAAATTTTGACATTAAAGAGGAAACTAAACAATATGTATAAAAAGCTAAACAATGAGATACTAGAAATAGAGTCAATTAGTATTTCTATCTCTCTCTCTCTCTCTCTCGTTCTCTCGCTGTCATCATGAAAACCATGCCTGCTGAGATGCACAAAGGACAAAGAGTTTTAGTTTTGTTCTGGTTTTGGTATATTTTGATGGTGACTTTTCATTCGTTTTTGTTTCATACCCTCCTTAGATACAGCTTGATACAGCTTGATGTAGCACTCTATATTAGCTTCAAAATCGAATCACAACAATGAGAAGAGAGTGTGTGTTTGTGTGTGTATGTTGGTGTAGCTTTGTTGATTTTCCCTTCAAATCCTCTTTTGTTAATTGCAAACTGGAAACGGAAACACAGAAATGTTCATTACGCCGTCCGTGCGGTTTGCCTGTCAACGTTGTTCCACATCTGGTTCGGCTTCCTACCGAAGGTCACCCCGGCACCAGCTAGCGTGCTAACATATTGGCTCAAATTGGCAACGTTGTCCGTATCCGTATGTGTACAGTGTGCGTGTGAGTGTGACGTTATCCTTATACCACGCTTTGGGTGTTGGTGTGATGCGAACGTGACCGGGAAGGTCGGTTCCGGGCGTTTATGTCTTAAAATTTGCCTTACAGTAGTAGTACTCGCAACATCCAGATGGGTCAAAGTGTATGTGTGTGCGTGTGGTTGTTTGCTTACTCGCGACACGGGGCGAGGAATACTATCATCGCACGCGCTCTGCTCACGCCATTTTAAACAATTAATGATTTGCATTGATGTGTTTGTTTATATGTATATATTTGAACCGTACATCGTGAGTCACTTAATAAGAGAAAATAGAGCCTAGAGAAAGAGTACGGGAGGAAGAATCGAAGACGACGTTTCGAAAGAGTGCAACAATTGATGAAATATACGTTTCTTCTTTTTTTTTGGTTGTTGGATTGTTTGCTGTTATCCCTTACTTCGGCTTTCGACTGGTTGCGTGTGTTTTTGTGTGTTTGTGTTTTTTTTTCTCTCATTTTTCCTCCAATCCCATTATGTTCTGCTTTGCTTATGACTTATACACGTTCTCTTTCTTGCTTTGTCACTGTTACGATTTCGCTACCACCGTTTGACAAGTATGGTTCATCTCACTTTTAGGTTGTTTGTTTTTTGTTTTTATAATATATATATAATTAATCTTATATCTTTCTTATTTATTTCCTTCCCCGTCTCGCCTCACCCCCTGTCTGTTGCTTGTTTTTCTCTCACTTACTTTAATAGTCACATGCCTACGCTAGAAGGTGTTTTGTTTTGTTTTTAATGCTTTTTTCCCCATTTTTTTATCTCATCTTTGTTTTGCTTAGTTACATCGATTGTAAAGTCTGTTCTCACTGGGTTGAAGAGAGCCGTCTTCTTTCGAGCGCTTCTTTCCGCACAAGCTGCCGCACCAATCGTGCCGTCGAATGTTTCTGTTTCGCATCGGCATTCCGTACCAGGAAATCCAATTTTTCTTCCCCCGTTTGCTGGTTTTCACGCCTCGCGTACGACGATTCGATTCGCTATAGATTTGTTAAAAATTAAGGCAGTGGTGAAATAGAAATTGTATCCTGCATTTACCATTGTTTTCTTTTGGTTGTTATTTCTTGTTCTCTTCGCTCGGTTTAGTTTAAGGTTTAGTTCGGGTTTTATTAATATTTTTTGTTTTATTTTTCAAGTGCTGCTGTTCAATCAACGGGGCGAGCATCTTTCTGCTTTTATTATGTTCTGTTATATCCTTTTCAGCTTGACTTGGTGTAAACACCTGCTCGGTTGTAAGATTTCGGTATTTTTTTTTTCGTTTGTTTTTCGTCTGTCACCTTGTTCTACTTCCAATACATTTCTTCTCGTTTCTTAATACACCCCGAGTTGCTATAATGCTTCCGATGGCTATGCTCTTCTGCAATCGCTTTGAACGCGCCTGCCCTGATAGTAAACGTCAGGTGGGGGACAAGCGAGTGGGACTTTGGTGGGAAGTAGGGTTGGGTGGGTGGGATTGAATTTAAAATGTCTCCATTGCTTGTTATACAGTCCGCTTTCGATCGCGTAGCTACGACGATAGATCTCCGTCTTTCACTCTCTGTTTTTCTCGAACGTACTAACTAGCTAACAACAGCAGCAGCAGCAGCAAAAAACGAAGCAAGCACGGTTCTGAGCGGCTCAGAGAAACCTGGCTAAAGACCTCACGGGAGAATTGTAAACGGTTTGTGGCAAGGGTCGTACCATAGGACGTAGCTAGCGGGTGGATGGGGCTAAGATGTCTTAGGCAACGGTAGGTTAACGCAACGATAAACCCTACACCGGTGGGTCTTATAGAAGTAGTGTGTGTGTATGTTTCTTTTGCTATGTGTTCTCTTGTATATACGTGTATATTTGCATTAGTTCCGGGAGTAGCTCTTCTAGTTCGCTTCGTCAAACCGCGCGTGTTTTGTTGTTCGTGATGATTGTTTCGGCTTTCCATACACTGTTTCCTGTTTGTTTTGCTCGGCAAGACGATTCCCTGTCAGGTTTTCTTCCTTCGTTTTACTTTCAATGTGTCAAGGACGAGGTGTGTTTATGTTTGTTTTATGTTTTTTTTTAAGCTTTGTTTGTTTAATGTTTCTTTTCCATACACTTATCCATTCTTAGGTGATTGTGTAACGATTTTAACCTAAACGTAATCCATATGTCCTAAGTCTGAAATCAGTATTACCACGCATGTTGCATACGTTCAGGGCGTACGTAAAGGCGGGTTCCAGCTGTATATCTTGACTGAGGCTAAACGAATAAACCATTGCTTGAATAAAGCATTTTATCGAGCACATTGCATACATTTAGGCTCAAAAAATCAATTTACGTCAAAAACGCTGCACTGCATGAACGCTTCATTAATATATTGTTGATTTTTTATTATTTTGTTTAATAAACATTTTCGTTTAAAAAAAAATAGGTCTTTACATTGCCTATTAAAATGATTTAAAAAAAAAACAAATAAAGCGAAAACGAAGCGTTTCTGTAGTAAATATTGTACACAGTTCGTTTTAAATCAGCCCTAAGTATGAAATTTGCTCAAAAAACGATTTAACAACGATTTCATTTTGTTTCGTCCTGATTAGAGCGATCGGCTGGAATATAACTCAGATGGAAAGCTTTAAAAAGACTCATTTAATAAATTATTCACCAAGCGTTTATCTAAGCGTTTTGCCGAGCAGATTGCATACAATCGAGCGGATTACGCACGATCACGTCTTAAAGCATACAATCTGTGCAAAAAGCGTTACTATTGCTTTATTAACACTCTTTTAGGGAAGTTTCTCTCTTGGAAATTTCCCCTCTGCTGTCAAATTTATCATAACAAATATGCGTTCGTACGAACTTCTGCTGAAGATACGCTAAATTTAACGTTTAAAATAAATGCCTTTAAATATGTGACTATCGATGCGAAAACAGTGGTAAATCGGTTCGTACATAGGTTAACTGAATGCTTGCTCACATTGCTCGCTAGGGTGAAATGACGGTATGCATTTCCGTAACCGCTAGTGAAGAGTTCGGTAGGAATAGTTGGCAAGAACGCGCTATATTCCATCGATTTGTCTCGTATCCAGTCCAGTTGAGTATAATAGAGTCGATCTGGACCCAACTCCGAAACGCTTCATGGCCTGGAATCTACGGTACGGTTGTGTCGTTTCTCGACGATTTCTAACTACAAATTAAATCACGTACGGCAAGAAAAAACAGATCGTTCGCGAAGGTCGCATTGAGAGAAAAAACGTACAGCGATTAAGAGAATGCGACTCGGCGATTCTCTGGCGGCTACCCCAACCTACGATCTCTCACGATTCTTTTCCTTTCTCCTTTCGCTCCTTTCTACCGAATCTGACAGCGCTTCCGGAATGTTTTGCAGACTATACAGGCGCTTATAAAGGGAGCTTATCTAGGCTATGCCACCTACGATCCTTCCTCTACCATATTCCTTTTTCTGTTTTTTTTTTGGGAGCACATTTAATCCTACCTGCGCTAAGCTAACCTCACTTTCCGCTCCGTACTCGTCCTCGTAATCATAGCGTTAGGGTTTCTATAGTAGATTGTCATTTTCGTTTGCATGCATTCGTTTCGCACGGCGCGCTCAAATCCGTATCCAAATCCAATCCACATCACATCCAATCCACAGTGCTCTCTACGCATGTTTTTGGCCAGCGAGACGTCTACACCCGGCACTTGCCGCACACTGATATGATCCGGCAGGTTCGTCACATCCTAGTACCAGTACCGACCGGTCGGCACCGTGCGCCATTGCTTTGTGTACGACACCGTTACCGACTACTTCGACGCGGGACGCGCTTACGTGCTAGAGAAGAGCACCGGCGGCTCAATGTGGTGTGTGGGGAAAACGGTTCACGTTCATGCTAGTGTTAATATATGTATTGTAAGTTGTCTTCCCCTTGTTTTCCTCTGTCCTATATATGAGTTGTGAATAAATTGCTTTCCGCCGAAAACGCACAATAAATAGATCGCGTGAAGGATTGCAAACGGCCGCTCGCCACGTTGGTGCATATTTGGTGCAGCTATTTTTTGTTTTGTTTTGCAAATACTGGCATCTGGCTAAACTTATCGCGCTCGTTTGTTATGCCTGTGATTGTTTTGGTTAGCTTCCGAGCTTACATTTTAACCCGTTTGCCAACCTGAACGCATTTAGAGTGGCGATAGACACCAATCACCGAAGAGAGAGAGAGAGTGGAGCAGATCTTCACGTATACCCTACCGATGATATTATGTCGTTATATTATTTATCATTATAATGCGATTGTTTTTTTTTCTCTTCTTCATCGTTTGTTCATCTGTTCCATTTGCTGGAAATATAATCGCCGCCCACTCGTTGCGCCTCTCTATCTCTCTGCTACAACGGTTCTAGTATTTCTCCCTTTTTTAACCTCACATTTTAGCGTTTTTTTTTGTTGTTGTTTTGTTTGTCCATATACGATATACATATATATATGTATAAATATACTAGTAAAGTGCAAGATTAAAGCTCCTTTTGGTTGTTCATTAACAGGTCGTGTGAAGGGGGAGATGGTGTGTGAGAGAGAGAGATAATGCAATAGTGTCTCTATTCGTGTGAGTGTACGTGTGAGTGAGGGAAGAAGATTTACATCGCTTAAATGTCTCAATGAATGTGTGTGTGTGTTTGTTTGTGTGCGCCGAAGGAATTTAAGAAAACTCCTCGTCCTTTGCGGCTACCCCCACAGGGTCACTCACACGTAAGCTACCTCCTTGCTGGCTCCCTTTCCCTGGTCATGATTATTAATACGGTAATAACTATTATTGCTGCTAAAACGAGTATGTATCCAACGGTTACTCATCCAGCACGTCACGCCAGCACTTGTTGTCACTTTGTCACCAAAATGGCTCGCCTACCTGAACTGAGTTCGCTTCTCGGGCGTTGCTTACCCTCTTCTAAAAAAAACGCTTTATTGGCGTATTATTTATCAAGTATTGCCCATAAAATGACCTCGTTGCACATAGAAAAGCCATTTTTAACGCCAAAACATGATCGAAAAGCACAAGTATAAAGTTAATGCAGTATTCAATAACACCTATCTTAACAAGTTACCGAAGACTGTGGAAGTATTTCAAAGAAATTTGTGTTCCGAACCAATTTATGGCGATCTTTTGTTGTAACTAGTTTTCGTGATTTTACTGCATATTCTTCATTATCGAAAACTATAGATTGTATGCAGATTGCATATCTTTTGGGCGTTAGTAACTTTGCGCCACAAAGTATGCAAAAGTATGTCGCCACAAAGTATGCAATTTGGAAGCAACTGATCCGGCGAGAAATATCCCACGGAGGGAAATTTCATTTAGAGTGCCATAATAAAGCGTTAATAAAGCGTTCTTCCATTTATACTCCTTTTAGGTTGATTTTCCACTGTGTGTGCGCCTAAAAGTATGCCGAGCACTATTAACACTTGATTAGCGCATTATTCACGCACTGATTGTCAGTTTCATAAATGCTTGCTAGCAGTGCAACACTTGGGCTAATGATTCTGATAGAAAAACAAGGTATTGATGCTAGTT
>KB672846.1:1660268-1699419 GCA_000349145.1 Anopheles dirus | reverse complement strand
TCACTTTCCCAAGGAAGTTGTCCCGCGTGTGCCACGCGGCACGAGTATGCTAGGCTGAGTAAATAGGGCGTCGCCGTTGTGACTCCTGTGTTGTGACGCGCCATGGCCGCCGACAACGAGCGCCGAATTAAAACAGTGATCAGTGCACACAGCCAAATGGAGCATTTTACTGGTTGTTTTGTTTTTCTTTTTTGTTGTTGTTGTTGTTGTTTATATCATGTTGCTTCTAGTTTATGTGTTGCTGTGTGTTTTCTTCGCCTTCCAGGACGCTGTGTTTTACACAGCTTGCTCTGGGGGAAAACTGAAACAAACGAAAGTGTCTGTTAAGCGGCCCTTTGCGAGTCTGTTAACGGTCATATATCGGTCTAATAGCGACAAAATCACTTCTAGCATGGTGAGCGTGAGGCTCAAATGAATGGAACCTAAACAGCAATACAGGTAGCGTCGTTGAGCTCGTTCACTCTTGAAGGTGAAGAAGAGATTCGAGGCTTGATGAAGGGTTGTGTGTTCTGCCCGATCACACACACAGACACATATATGCTTACGTAGTATAAAAGTGTGTAGATTTTAACAAGGTGCAGATGTTTTATTTAAAGTGTGCCTCGTCCAAACGGACGGTTGGACTCTTCGCCAAAACCGTCCGAACGGACGTGCACGGAGCGGCCACAGTGATGAGTGTAAAAGTGGTATTTTAGTAGGTAAAAGAGTGTGATGATTTTTTTTGCTTTCTTCAGTTTCGTTTGGCATCTAGATTCCCCTTTCCCCCGTTTTCTTTTTTTTTGTCTGTTTCGAAAAGGCCGCCTACAGAGGGCCACGCGACAGAGCGGACAAATCATCGGTGCTTTACTTATTTCGCTAGCTAACACACACGCACACATGTACACGCATGCGTACGGGAGTGTCGGGAAAAGTTTCTGGGAGACGATTCTGCGATATTGGTTTTTAAGATGAATATTCTTATTTAGGCAAACGAGTTGGTGGCAACAACAAAAAACGCAACATAAAACAGCGCTGGTTTAAAACCGCTGGTATCTTGCTGACTTAGACGTTCCTTCCACACTTACGAACGAAATAACGAACCTATCACACGTGCGAATCGGGAAGACGATAGGCAATAGACAGCGTAAGAGAGCGAATACTACTTTAGTAAGCAAAGCGGAACAATAAAACAAATGGAACTGCTCAAACATGCCCGTGGTCGCTTTCAAGCGAAAAACAAAAACCATACTAAAAACGAAAGAATACTGGCAGCGTGAAGAGCAAACGCCGATCTCTTCCGGTTCGACCATTGACTACTTAGAACATAGAATCTCTTTGGGACGAGAGCACTGTGCCGCACGCCGCGCTAACAGTAACCTGGGAGGGGCAAGCTAAAACGCAACAGTAAAACAATAACAGATAAACGAAACCGCCACTCGTTGAACGCGCTCATCCCGGAGAGCTTGAGCATCGGCCCGGCCGACACCGGCCCCCTTAGACGTACTGCACGAACTCGGGATTAAGATACGAGAAGCCGTTGAACTCCGTCTGGTCGAGATTCATCATGAACAGCTTGTCGGTCGGCGTGAGGTCCGTCTTCTCCGACGTGAACTGCCGGTCGAAGTTGGACACATCCTTGCGATGTTTCTGTGAGCAGCGAAAACACAAACATAGAGGGGTATGAAAATCGTGAGTCTGTATAGGCGTGCGGGCAACTTACAATCTTTGGCTTGAACGGTGGCTGCACCTCGCGGTTCTCGATCTTCTCCCAGTCGATGCGGCGGAAGAAGGCGTGCGCCCGGACGTCCTCCTCGCCACGCGCCCCACAACCGAGACGCTTCTGGGGGTTCTTTGTGAGCAGCTGGAGAAATGGATGAAGGATAAGCTGGTTTAATCAGATGGACTACTCACTTTGGTAGCTATTTTGATGTTACTTTCATTCTATTTCTATTTTTTGTAATATTTCTTGCAATTTACAAGTTCTTTCTCTGCTCTTTTAGACCTATTTCTTGTTTAAGCATCGTGTCTCATGCTTGTTACTGTATATTGGACATATATATACATATATTAAAGGTATATTGTTTGGAATAGTTTTTCGTGTTTTTGGCTTTATATGTTACTTCATTAAACGTTGTCATTTAATTTTTTTTCCGTTTTTATCATAAATTACCATATTATCTCGATATATTTTAAAATTTTGAACTATATATTTTTCTTTTTGTTTTTAATGTTTTTTATTATTATTTTTTCCCATATTCCAATATGTGCTGCAATTTAGCTTTGAGTTACCTCTGCTAGGTTTTGTTTAACTTTTCAATTCAATTCAAGTTGTTTTGTTTTCAAAATTTCCTTTTTTTCATCAACCGTTATTTACTCTATTGATTGTATTTTAGTATTTTTATATTCCTCAGTTTTGTGCAAGTGTTCTTCGCATGTTTATTAAGATTATTTTGTTTTTTTTCTTATTATGTATTTTTTTAAACTTATATATTTTTTCATATTTTTTACTTTCTTTGCCATGCATGGCTGTTAATATTTATTAGAAACTTAAGAAAATCAATTTAATTCAATTGTATGGCCCGATTTTACTTCTTTTATAAAAAATAACATTATTTTATTAATTCTGTAAATATTTTATCTGTTTTCTCTCATTATTTTTTGCTATGTTCTGTTTTGAATTAATTGACATTACAAGTTTCCTTCTTTCTTTGTCTTAATTTACTTATGCTTTCGTCTGTCGTTCCACTTATTGTTTATCTTCAGATTTATGCTTTCTTCGCGATCTTAATCAAAGCAAATGTATGCATGAATATTCTTAATTGAAAAAAATATCACTTACCCCCTTGCACACATCTTTGGCTTCCTTGCTCAAGCTCTTCGGGTACGACACGTTGTGGTCGGTGATGGCCGCAAACAGTTCCTCCTCATCCTCGCCGTCGAACGGAGGCTGGCCGACGAGCATCTCGTACAGCAGCACCCCGTACGCCCACCAGTCGACCGACTTCCCGTACGGTTGGTACAGAATAATCTAAAAGCGTCATTCCACGCGTGGAAAGCGGGAAAGCGCAGAAAGCTCGTTAGAATGGGTGAAACTCAATCACGTGAGCGCCAGCAGCTAACCGTACCTCGGGCGCAATGTAGTCCGGTGTGCCGCAGAACGTTTTCGTCGTCTTGTCGCCCATGATGCCCTCCTTGCACATGCCGAAATCGGCTATCTTGATGTGCCCGTCCATGTCCAGCAGCACGTTGTCCAGCTTCAGATCGCGGTACACGATGCCGCGCGCGTGCAAATAGAACAGCCCGATGGCGATCTCCGACGCGTAGAACCTGCGCACGTGTTACGGAGCGGAAAGCGGCTCATTAAGGCAAAGAGGCACAGAACGGAACGAGCGCTTCCAAGGAATCCATAAATAAACTCCCACTCCCCCAAGCAACGGATCGAATCGCGGCCTCCTCACTCACTCAATTAGGTCCCCACGCGGGGCTAATCGATCGTCCCGGCCGGACTTCCGTTTAACGGTCCAAGACGGGTTTCTTTTACCCACCGTGTCCCGGTGGGACGCGTGGAGTGCGATAAGTGAATTATCGAAACGGTAATTAGACGCTATAAAAATGCGCGTTTTTCCTTGGAGGCGCTCGAGACACGCGTCGCTTATTCACCTTTCCGGTGCGTTATTTCAGGCGTTCGCGTACTTTAATAGCAATAATATCTTCTGCGCACGATACGCCCAGCATACTTACACGGCCACCGGTTCCTTGAACTTGCCACACTGCTGTATCTGGAACATGAGATCACCACCGTTGACGTATTCCATGACGAAGTACAAACGATCCTGGAACGAGCGAAGGGGAAACGTTTCGGTTACGGGCTTTTCCAGCATCCCTCGATTGGGAGTTTTTTTTTTCTATAAATAACTAGTTCAACTGGAAGAACGATTCGTTGGAATTAAATTGAATACCTCAACTAAGCTATTGAAAGAACAAATTAAAATTTCTAATATCATTCTTAAAGCGAAGACTTTTTACTTATTTTTTTTATAGATTGATACAACATTTGTTTGACTCCTTTGTAAAATGTGGTACGTCTTTATGTCTAAATTAGACCTTTTCATGGGAAAATACCAGAATTTAAGTGTATCATGCCATGCAATATCAAGCTAAGAATACTTTATGAGTATTCAGAGCAAATTTCACGAAAATCCAACGAATCCAACGAATTCTTCATTGTCATTTCTTAGTATGGAGCAGCTAAGAAGCCGTGTTCTACAGCAAGAAGTATGCAATGGTACCATGAGCCTAGCTTAAAAATGCTTAACAATCAGATTAACCGAGATAAAAACCTAATAATTGTTTGCTCATATTAATTCGTCTTCAGCTTACAAAAATCATCAATTTCTTTAAGGCATAACACTTACTAAAAGAAATTTAAACTATTATTGCTATACACTTAATGTGTTTTTTGAAAGACAAGCTTATCATTTATATTGAAGATTATGAAAATGAAAAATGTAGTATGTACGGACTAATAAATTTAAGAAGTTGTATGTTCACAAATGTAAATCTCATCGTTAGATACAAAGCGCCTAAATGTAGGCACTAGATCAGTACTGAGTTTCGACTCATCTTACCATCGTCTGGAAACAGGAATGCAGCTGCACCAGGAACGGTGGCTTGCTCGACAGCGCCAGGACGCGCTTCTCCACCATCGTACACTCGACGTCGTCGTCCTGGATGATGATGTCCTTCTTCAGGATCTTGATCGCGTACAGCTCGTCCGTGCCCTTGCGCTCCGCCAGCATCACCTTGCCGAACGAACCCTTGCCCAGGACCATCAGGAAGTTGAAGTCGGTCGCCCGGATCACGTCCTTCTTCGTCATGTTATGCGGCACATCCTTATCGCCCATCATCGGCAGCTTCTTCGTGATGGATGTTTTCTGCACGAGGAGTAGATCGCATTAGGACTTCATTGTGCTCCCGTTCTCCCATTGCACTGCCGAACTCTCACCCTCATTTGGCTCTTGAGCTGCACGAGATCGGCGCCCTCCTCCGGGACCGGCACGTTGTAGTACTCGCCCTCCTCCTGCGTGAGCAGCTTGAACCACCCGTCGACCGGATTCTTCAGGATCTCCGAGATGCCGAACGAGAGCGAGCCCATGAAATCGTTCCGCGAGGTACGATCCCAGTCCCACACCTCGATCAGCAGGCGGCGGTCCTTATCCTCCGGCTTGAGATCGCTGCGGAGAACACGGGGAACGGCATTAGCGAAACGGTGCGGCGAGAATGGAAGACGCCGGGTCACTCACAACATAAGCGTCTCGTTCCAGACCGGGTTGAGCGAGGCGCGGATAGTTTTGGTTTTCTTCTTCACGTTGTCCGCGTCCGGGATCAGCTTGATCTTGACGTACGGGTCGCTCGAACCGTTCGGATCCATCGGGATGAGATTGCGACCCTGTTTGACTGGAAAGACAGAAGAGATACACGCAATTAATTGACGTGCTCGTGGGACGTTTCATTATTTTGCGCCTAAATGTGCGCCTTACGCTACCCAACCTGTCTGTAACTGACATCTATTGGTCGAATCTTTCCTAATATTAATTCTGTTTAAAAAAAAACTTGAAAATAACACATTCATTAATCGTTAATAAATCCTTGAATAGTGCATATAGTTTATTATGTCAAATAAATTCTGCAAAGTCAGTATTAATATGCCCAATGAACCTAACAAATTTTACAATATCGCTACGTTTTCTTAGTCCTTACAAAACTTACAGGCTGTTCGGGATTTAAATAATCTTTGACTGATGTAGATTATGATGTAGAAGTTCAAACTTACTGAGCAAATTTGAGCCTAAAAGTATGCAATATGTTCTGTAAATGCTTTTTTTATGATTGTATTGCTTTCTTTATGTATATTTGTAAGTGGCTTTATTTGCCGACAACTGATATCTGTTCACTAACACGAGCAAGTTAAACCTTGAATGTCATTTTATAAATTGTGTTGCCATGAATTGTCTTCTTTTCGGCTAATAAATCTATGATGCGCCATAAAGTATGCAATCGGCACAACAATAATATATAGGTTAATGAAACAGGTTCCACGTTTATTCAATTTACGTTTCGGCTCGAGATTAATCAGAAGCTATTACTGTTAGTACCCAACCAAGAAAATCATACGTAAAAAGTTGTTTAGATTTAAAGTCTTTTGTCCGATAATTCTTTATTATGCATTGCAAACCTGTTGCCTAACCGCACGGCACACATGACGCGGGCTTGGCGTTTGTTTGTGCACAGATAACACACAAACTCCAAAAACCCACCCGTCACTCTGTTCGAGCTATTCATTAGTCTCTTTTACGGCGCCTGGCTCAACGTTTCATCTTTCACACATTGTGAACCGAGATTAAAGCTAACGCGTCGTCCCACATTCTTCCGAAAGGGCAGGTGGCACCGGGAGTAGGGGAGTTGAACGGAACGGTTCGTTTGCCTCGTGGCTCGTGCGAAAACGATGCTCTAATGATGCAACAGTATGCTGCGGGGTATTTCCCACTTCGCTTTGCACACGCCACCGGGGAAAAAGTTGCAGCAAGATAGAAAAAAAGCTTTCCATTTTTGTGCGATACGAATATTTCGATTTTTTAGCCAAACACTCACGAGCAAAAACAAAAAGAGGCAGATAAACGTACTGAGAATAGGCCGACCCGCTGGCATGGTTGGAAGGGTTCCGTGCATTTTTGTCGTTCTAATTTTTCAATTCCATCTCCGTGCAAGCGCACGGTGGGCCATTGCTATTACAATCAGCCATTTCATACGCTTCATAATCCCGCCCATCCATCCACTCCGTACCGCCAAAGCCGCCATTGTCAACGCAGCGCTTTGTCGGCACATTATGTTCCCGCGTGCCTACCGCGGTCGCTTTGTTTCTTGCCCTCGCCCGCTCTGCTACAAGGGGCGGTGCCAGTGTAATCGTAATTGAAAATGACGAGCAAGAGCTTTTTGGTGTTACATGTGCTCGGGGCTGTGCTGTGTCGCTTTTTTTGCTTTTCATAAGCATTCTCTCTTTTTCTCTTCCTCCTTTTCTCTTTTTCACACACACACACACACACACACACACACACACACACACACACACTCTGTCATGTGGAGTAGGTATGTAAGCTTTCTTGAAGCCTTCTGAGAGCTGCACAATCAACTGGTGATACGGCTGCAGGGTATTAGGTTGAAGAGCTTTTGCAAAGCCCCACGGCACAACCCATTCGGCCATATTGAAGAAAGAATTGCTCAAAATTATTAATCCATGTACAATGATTATAATAAGTGGTTGAGTTTGGCACTCAGATATGTTTATTTGTATTTTATGTAATTATTCTTATTATTATTATTCTTATCATTTTGCTCTGCACACACGATATACTACTTATCAATTCAATCTTCGACATATAAACTAATTGTGTTTAGAACAAATTCTTAGTATTTATGTAATGAGTGTCTTTAGCGAAAATACAAACTATTTATAAATTATTATAAATTATCCAACTATTATAAAATATCGAAATAATATTTTTCATTTGCGAGTTAAAGAAATCAAAAATGCCAAAACATGAGTCAATAAATTATTATAATTTCATCCAAAAGCATATAGGCTTTACACAATAACAAAACATAAAAAACATATTTGTTTGAAATTCAACAAAACACCAGGCGTCTCCATTTCATGCACGCCATTTCCTGGCGTTTGGTTATTTATTTGCGCACTATTTAAACTCTAATGGTACCACGGCTCCAAACAGGATGAAATCATACACCCACCGTGAGTGTTTTGCTAGTTACCACCTCGTGTCAAATAACACTAGCGATGGAGCAAGTTAGTTTGCCACTAGCAAACACTAGCGATGGAGTCGTTAGTAGCAACGGTGAGGCAAAATAGTGTGATTTGATTAAAACCATCTCTTATAACTCATTTTTCAACCAATTCTTTCGCTTATGATGTTAATCGGAGGGAAGATGAAAGTTTTATACATGATAATACGAGTAGGAAACTAGAAAAGGCGTTGAGAATCATGGTACTCAGTGCGAATTTAGTTAATAAATTCACTACCAAACATCAAATTATAACCTCATTTAATCACATGAATTCTCAGAATGGATTTAACGGTAAACCTATGGTTGAAAAAAAAGAAAAAAAAAATCCTTCAAATCAGTGATAACAAATATTGGTTTTGCTTAAAATTTTCAATTTGGATACTTTAGTAGAAATGATTATTATTCTTGACTGATTACTGATTACTGATTACATTGATTTATAATAAAAACTGTAATTTCATCTTCATATACAAGTAAATCCTATTTTACAATGTTGGGTCTCCCCTATCGGATGTTGAAAATCACAAAAAATTAGACATTAAATTTAAGACTTCGAATAAGACAAGTTTTGCTGCTATGGAGTCTAGTAGAAGTATAAAAATATGTTTTGCTAACTGAATATTGACCGTTGTCTTGGTCAAAACTATTTTTCATAGCAAATGAATCTGCAATTGAAATACAAACTAGGTCCAAACGAGAGAGGACTCTTATCCTAAATGAGCAAAACTTGAACGTATCGATGGTGCTGCCTCTCAAAGCGATACTCGAGTGGAGCTGATGATGCAAAACACGGCTGGCCGAGTTAGGGCGGAGAGACCAACGAACAATACACCGACCTACCTACCTAAAACAGTAGGTCCCAAATATAAAAACCAGTACAAGAAACAGCAGCCACGGGGACCGGGTATGAACTCGTCTGATCATTTTATCATCTTTGTTGGTAAAAAAACGGCCTCTTCTCCACCCACTTCAACAGCGCCGTCAGCAGATAAGCAGTTTCTTAACCGCAAACTACGGCGAAAGACACAACCGACCGGCCAGGTAAAAAAAGGCCAGTTCTCCAAAAACTTAGTCGTGATCCGTTTTTCTCCCTCAACGTGGTTGGGTATGTTTGGGTGTGTTTTTTTTTTGTTCTGCCTTTATTACACCCTGCTGCCGGGAGCGGCATCTTTATGCGGTTTTGTTTGGTCGCGTTGTTATCGCGTGATGATTTGTACTGCGGGTGTAATTTAGGGTGCTGAAGGTGTTGAAGCGTCTGCCGGCTGTTGCTAACAATATTGTTGTCCTTTTACGTCCTTTTTTGCCTCTTTTTTGGTAGGAAAAAAACTCTTTTTTCACACTCTTGCTTCTTGTGCTTCCATCCTGGCCTGTACGTTTAACACGGACGCGGAAAAAAGGTGCTGAAGCGTGAACGGTCATGACAATGAATATGTCTGTTGCTAGGGGTATAAGGCTACGCAAACCATTGCCACGAACCGAAGCTGGCTGGTGTGAGAGTAAAGGATTTTAAGTGACCAAATCGTCCTGCAGATACGAGCGTTTTCAAATTCGATAGAAATTCTACAAACTGTTCGAAAGCTGTTCGTGTATGGTGTGAAAGTATCATTGCGGACAGTATAAGCTTGGAGTTGAACAAGCTTTCATGCGATTCAAATAGACATTTTTGAAGATTTTCCTATTTTCTTCATCTATAAATAAAGATTAATTGAAAATAAATGAGTGAGAAAAATTGTTTTTGATAGTTTAAAATTTTTTAAGGCAGTAAATTATTTATAAAATGAAGAGTTATTAATCTTAAATACAGCCTGGCTACTAATAAAACCTTAATATAAAAAGAAAAATTATAGTACATTGAAGTTTAACTTAAAAAAAGGATCATTTGAATACATTTTTAAACTTTTACTCAAAACTTCTGTTGTTAAGATGTAAGATTTCCATTCAAAACTCTATTTAAATATTCAAAGTTATGATGACTATGTATGTCTTAGTTTGGTAATGCCAAAAAACAAGAATGATAGAATTGATCTTTGTTTTAACTTAATTTTCCCTATAGCCTAAATAAGAACTCAGTATATTTTTTACACTATAGAACCTATTTCGACGGGAAAGACATGAACAAGGTCGACTCCTGAAAGACAAAACCCTTGATAAAACCCCACGGAAATGGTTCGGTAGCTGGACGAACCATTTGAATTAGATTGTGAGGTTAGGGCACTAAATCAAGGGCAAGTTGCTTGGGGTTTCTTTGTCTCACAGTTTGATAAATGAGTTCGTTTCAATTTCCCCGATCGGCCCATTTGTACTAAAACCTGCAACCCTTTTTGTGTCAATTGCACACACACACCTACACACACTTGGCATTAAATTATCACGTTGCATTCCATGCGCTATCAATCACACTGGCCCCGGGGGTGGCAAACCAGAGGATTGTATGGAAACAGCACGGAAACGAATCGCTTCGAACCGTCCGGCCCTCCCGAGAGTTTGTGCACGCAAATCGAATTAATCCGTTCGTCAATACAAACAGAAACAGTCGATTGAAAGCGAGCACCAACGCTTTCTTCGCTTCCCTTTAAATTGATCCGCCATCACGGTGGGAGTTTTTTTCTTCTTTTTCTCGTCCCTCTCTCTTCTTTTTCCCAGGAGACCTTTACATCGCTTGTACATCGCTTGCAATAAGTGTGCGGTCGCAATTTCGCCGAAAAGGCTTAATCCATTTTCGACTCGGCTGCTGCGTAGTGAAAGAACTTCAATTGCTTCGCCGGCGTAGGTTTGGGTATGTTTTGCAGCACAGAAAGCGGCAAACAGATCCTTTCCACCATCAAAATCATCACCGTCATCATCGTTTTCTTCATTTTGTACGCTATTATCCATCCATTTTATGTTTGTTTGCATCGCAACGATCCTTTGTTTGGCCCTTTCCTAGACCCTCCACCGAACCGGGCGTGCGACGAGGGGGTTGATTTTCCACGCATGAGTTTTCAAACGATCGTGTTGCTCTCTGCTATGGCGAGCGCACCAACAACATAAACCAAGAGAAGAAAAAAAACAACGGGTTGTTAGGGGTGATGTACATAAATTTGGTACAATAAATGTACAATCGCTTTAATGTCTCGCTATCGTGGGTAGGTTTCCAACGATGAGAGACGTATTTTTCCTTCGTTCGGTTCCAGTGGTGAAGAGGATGGCTCTTTCGACCAAACCAACAAAAAAAAAGGATGCCACTCTCATCAGCCAGGTAATATGTTAACAGCATTTTCATACACATCCCTCACAATTCAGGGTTTTTGGCATTTTGTTGATGTTTGTTTTTTTTTCTTTCTTCTTTTTATTTGGCGTGTGATTGCCAGAAGGTGAACCATAAAGTCTTGTGCACCGGAGCGACGGCGTTCTGCTTACGAGGTTTGTGAAGTACAAAGCCATTATTTCGTTGCTTTTGGGAACTTTGAAGTTTGAACATTTCTCGGAAACTCGTGGAAACGGTCCCGGTATTCGATGATGCTTCAATTCAAGCTAAATATAAACACCGCGAAAGGTTTTTTTGTTGCGTTTGCTCACAGATGGCGTTAACAATTGTCATTTTCAAAGCCTAATAATGGCATATTAAATGATGTTTATTTATGTATTAAATGGCTCTTTAATAAATCAGTTTTAGATATAAAACCTGGCTTTGTTGCATCATAGCAACACTACAGTCCGTAACATAACACTATACGACCCCCTGTTTTCGGTAGTAAAACGAAAAACTTGAAGAAATAGATGAAAATGATGTTGTACTTAGTTGTTAACAATAACAAAAAGCGTCTTTTATGATTTTTTTTCTCATTTTACAAACAGTTTTACTATATTTTCACCTTGGTCAAAAACGCTCCACGTTCACTACGAGCACTTACGACAATTTTCTTATTTTTTCGATACAAATAAACGTTTTAAGATTCGTTTAAGAAGCATTGGACTGCTTATAATAACGCAGGCATATTTTTTGCTATTTTTAAAACGCATTATGACCCTTTCTATGCAAGTTTTAGGGTTTAAGTACGAAATTTCATATATTTTTATTTTAAGTGTTTACTGAAAATATAATCGTTTAAACCATGTATAATTATTGCTTATTGGCGATCAAAGTGTACCATATTTAGTGCAGAGGTCACAATGCTTCCAGCATTTGCCCACAGATGTCGCTAATAAATCGTCTTGCGATTATAGCAAATGGGTAGCCAACTGAACATACTTTTAAATCTAAAACTGTCATGTGTAATTTGGCACATGACAGTTTTAGGTTTAAAGCTAGCTAATACATTTTTGGCTCATCTTCATAAATCGCTATATGGTGGCTACAGTTGAAAGTAAAATGTTATGTTTTTATTTTGAATCGTCATGCTACCTCAATTAGTGTATTACATCCTAAAATCTACATTCTTAATATATAGCAACTCACAATTGTTCCGTCTTACCTTCGATCGCCAGCTTGCCAGCCGAGTGCGTGATCGTCAGCTGGATGCGCCCTCGGCGCTCGGTATGATCACATCCGCAGAGGTTCGGTACGCTCTCCTCGCACCGTTTGTGTACGTTCATATCACATGCTGCGCCGGGGATGGGTTCAACCGCGATGAGCCCGTGACGTTGAACGTGCCATCGTAGCGGTCGAAAGAAGAGGGGGAAAACAGACAAACGATTAGCAATGTGGTCTACGAATGGGTTTCCTCGTGATCAGAAAAACTATGTTCACGTGTGTTTGGGTGAGTGTTGAACTGATCTTTTGATGTGTGTTTTAAAATGAGATTTTGTTGTTTGAAAAAGTGTTCGAAAAAGGTGTGTTTTATGACAGTTTCTTTTCCATGAATTATGGAACAGTACAAAGACAGAGAGATAGTAGATAGAAAGAGACACAGAGAAAGTAGTAGACCACAGATTGTGAAGAGAAGTATGCAGCAGCACTGAAGATAGGTTTCGCGTCGGAAGGGCCGGTTTCCCTTGCTTGTGAAACAAAGTTTGAAATGAGTCTGAAAACAGCGAACAGCTTGTTCGACATTTGTAGTGAACCTACGTTAGTGTAAAGCATGAGCGTGTTATTTATGTGCAGCGATGAGTTTTCTTAGCGTTCAAACTAAAAACAAACAATGAATACAATTTTTGTTAGTCAGTTTTAGTTGAAAAGAGTGTTATTTAGCTTGCTGTGCTTGGTAGCAGTAGCAACACGGATCGTTTTTATAGTACATATCCACCTTCGTCTACTGTCCGCAGTTTGCGTTTAGTGTATGCTTTGATAGTTAAAGCTTTTAGGGAACATCTATCAGTAGGAAAAGTGCATAAGTTTCAATGGAGATAGAGGAGAGAGAGAGTTTATATACAGAACGAATCTACAACCACACGTGCGCACACAAGAACGAAGACAGGGAGAAGTTAAGAGAGTACAATTCGCCATTTGATAGTAACATAAAGTTAGCCTACAACACTGATCACCGATACGAGCAGGGAGTGTGAACAGAAGTTCGTTAGTTGGAAGTAATGCTTTTAACATCAATCAGCTATTCAGAAAGGATTTTACGGACAGGCAAGTAACAGCGTCGAGTGTGGAGTAGGAGATTGCGAATCGAGTTCGGACGGAAGTTAAGGCAAGTGCAAGGCATCAACGACTAGACGAGCATGTAATAAGAGACACAGGGGTGTGTTTTTTTTTTTTGTACAGCGATAGAGATAAGAGAGTCTACATGTCGTGTAAGAATTTCACGACCATTTCCTCACACACTCACCACGCAGGCACGCATCACTGGCCAGTCACATTTACTTCATTTGCATGCAATTTGATGTGCTTTGATTAGGAGCATCATCATCGAGTTTTCATATTTGACGTTGAATGTTTTCGACGATGCAGGATACTTCATATTTCAAGCAGATTATGATATTGTAAAAATAGTTGAGAAATTACTTTTCATTCACGAAACAAATTGCATAGATAGTTTCTGTCTCAAATTGTTCTGTTTGCAACGGATGCAAAGTATGCAATCCTCAGGACAAATTGTACATTTAATTAAACTCTGCATCAATTTTAAATTTAATTTTCCTCCTCAAATAATGAAATAATCATCAAACTGACGACATTCGTAAATAACAACATTGGTGTGATGCACATTGCATACAATTAGGCGCAAATTTGACAAGTGAGTCCAAAAATGTGCAAATTGCTCATCAATCGCTTTATTATTCTATAATTAGCGCTTCACTTATCCATTCTTAATAGAGTTGGGAAGTTGGGATTAATTTTGTTATATGTAATGTACCACATTACATTAAAAAATTAAGCAATACTTTCTTATAAACTATGAACAGTGGTAATCTTACCCTTTCATACGAGTTACATCATGTTACTCATATTTCTGTCTTTATTAATTTTATTGTCTTCTCTAAATAAGTGATTATGTATATATATGGCTCATTATTTATAAAATGGTCTAGTGTTGATAGTTTGTTTTGAACAATTTTATTTAAAACAGTGGTTTGTGGCGCCATCTGTTGCAAAATTATGAATACCTGCCTATCCAATGCCAACACCTATTCTCTCAGGTATGAAACTGGTATCTATCTCTTTTATTTTATAGGCTCAAACCTTTAATACAGCTCTGTCTTAGTTCTCCATCACCGTGAAAGAAAAGCATGCCACTTCTCGCTGAATCAAATCGAATAAAAATCCGCCGAGAATAATGCACCAGCCTTGAGAGGCTAATAAAACACAGCCGCAGTTAAAACGAATGCAGCTGGCAGAGCATTCAAGTGTCGAGACGTTTAATGGTCACCTCGAGCCAAAAGCGAACGCAGCCGATAGTATTCTCCCACATTCAGTGCAACCGGATCGCTTCGTGTGTGGCTTATCGGTTTAAAGTTACGCCGTTTTATTACTCAAACAGTGAGCCAGCCGTTTCGCAGTCGAGCAGGATCGCTTTTCCTTCGCTATCAAATCCCTACGTACCTCGTTTAACAGGGCCCGGGCACCCGGGGATGTGAAATAGGATGATAATTTAGCAAGAATGGGCATACACATACCTCGTGCAAAAAAAACACGAATACGACGTGTACCACATAGCAGTCGTTAAACGAAGGTGAGCCAGAAGTCCCCGAGAGCTCGGCATCCTTCGCTGGTAACAGCTTCCGTTTAATGGACGTTTCGTTACAGGCCCGAGCGGCGGAGCAAACGCAACAAAAAAAGGAGACCACACTACCGTATGCCCAAGCTTTGAGTTTCAATTTCACTCCACGCGCCGCCTCGGTTCCCGGTGAAAGTCGTCGTCTTTCATCCGTGCGCCGGGCGCACCCGAGAAGCCGGGGGTCCCAAAGTGGCTGAACCATTACTGGAAAATTTAATTATCTCACACTGCCATGCCACATTTCCCACGGCCTGCCCTGGGCTCGCTCTGCCTTATCGCGGTGTCAAAGAATTTGCCTGGAAACGCCTGGTAGCCACCGTGCCGCTGCGACCCGAGCCAAATGAGATGAGAAAAATCCAGTGAATGTAGGAGAGCAACAACGAAAAAAAAAAAACGCAAGCGGCCATAACCCACGTTCCGAAGGCCATTTTCTTCCTTCAGCGCGCACTGGCACACACACACACACAGTGTTCATTTCGTCGGTACATGCCTTCCTTCAGGTGATGGTGGTGCCATTAGTGTCACACTCTTCAAAGTAACAAAACTCGTCCGTCTCTCGTTGTGAGGGTTGTGAGTTTCTTTTTCCGAAAACTGTCACGGACGAACGATGATGGTGATGAACGAAACACGGCCAGCGGCTAAGAGGGTGTGCGCCATTGTGGATGTGTGTGTGTTTGAAGTAGTTTTCTCAACCCGAAAAACTTCCACGACCCGACACACAATGTCTCGAGAGAGGGGTAGCGTAGGGCACCGGTAAGCAGTGGCAAGATAAGAAAGTCCCGGTTGCAGATGTCTTGGAGTTAAAAATATCCTTCCAGCAGAATTCCGACAGCAACAGTAGTGGTGTGTCGTCGTTTGCAATCTGTTTGACAATTCTACGTATCCACAGGGGTGTGCGTTTGGTTAAGTGAACCCTGGAATGGCTAGTTTCAGTCAGTTACCCACCCAGAGAAACTAAAGTTCTGAAACGCCAAGCTGTTGTTTCGGCAAATTTAGAAAATAAATAATGATTTAACAATATGTTCATTCCTTGATGATTTTTTTGAGTGAAGTTAAATCACATATAAATGAATCGAAATTTATAATTTAATTTTGTACTAAGACTTGTAGTATCCTCTTCCTGAGCTTTTTTTCCTGAAAGACCTAATAGTTAGTTATGTGCCTGTTAAAGTAGTCTGCTTGATAGCTTTCAAATAGTTCCGCGAGATGGCGCTGGATGATATTTTGTGCTTAAAACGATGGTTTTTACTACCGCTTTGCTCTCGGCACGGTATTAGTACAAATTTCAGCACAGTTTCCATTAAATTTTCATTTTAATTCATTTTTCAGAAAATAAAAATCATACAACTTGCTAGTGCACAACTTACTTGTAACTATTATTAGTATGAGATATTGCTGTAAAATGAAATTACAGTTTTTTTTTAAATTGCACTGTGCTAAAAAAGTAAAAGCAACAAATGATTAACATTATTATCATACGACATTCAACATTGGTTCAAATTGTGTTCTTTATTTTTTGCTTTTCTTACGTTTGCAAAATGCGGTATTGTTGTTATGTTATCATTAATTGATTTCGTGTCTTTAATCCGTGACATCATTTACTGTGCACACTAACGCCATCTTCAGCAATCTTGTGATACTAACTTAAGATTGCGGCAAAACAATCTGACATGTACTCTGTACTAAAATCTTAATCTTGGTTTCCATATGATCTATTTTTGAATGTAAATATTTGAAATATCATGACATCCAAAAACAAATTCTTATATAAATATTCTAATATAAATTATTATTCTAATATCAAGTTATTCTATTATAAAAATAATTATAAACGTATTTTAAATAAAACACTTTCGGAACTGCAATATTTAATAAGATTTTCCAATGATACATAAACAAGAAATTCAACAAACGCCCCGCACTGTCAACGGCACAGTAGTCGGTGAATGAAAAACAACACGAAATAGAGAGTTCCGCTCTCCGGCCCTCAAGAACTCACTCCCACACGAGAACGTTACATCACCCTGTCGCAACGAAAACAGCGCCGAAACGAAAAAGCACAAAAGCAATATTATCATCTCATTATCCAAAAACCGGAAACCTGGGAGCAAGAAATCTCAGGGTCCCAGTCTCAGGGCCCGGGTTCAGTGTCGTCCTTGTGCCCGCTTCAAATTGGACGATAATGTGTTCGCCGTTCGTCGCTCTCGATTTCAAGATGTGACACTCGGAAGAAAAGTGAGGGCAAAAAAAAAAACACACACACACAGCAAACGCGATTATTTATCGTCGTTCCAGGCGAAGCAGAAGGTACCGGGAAGGCCATTCCCGGTCCCTGCTGAACTAATGACTTCGATTCGGTTCGATCTACATCCGGTTCGACGGGGTTCAGCATGCAAATTTTGTCGTTGTGCGACGGCTTTTTTTTTATTTTTTTATGTCTGTTTTTTTTTTCTTGATCCCTGTTCAGAGCGAACGCGCGCGCGAAAACAACTTTCGCTAACGCAAACTACTGCAGGTGCACACAGGATGCCCGCCCGAATCGCGCCCGAAATGCATCCGTGCTCATTCGAAACGCTTCGCTCGTGTTACGATTCGCTGGGATGGGATTTTGCTTTATTTTCCACATTAAAAGCTACCCCCGGGGGTGTCCTTCGGTAGCGAATTGCAATGAAATGTAATCACACTGATTACAATGTAGCACAGGGAGCGCTGAAGAACACACACATAGATAGATTTCCCGCCGGAATGGTGGAAGAACGAATCCCGGAGCCGGTGATTCGAGCGTTGCGCTCCCTTTTGCCGACCGGCGGAAGTTATTTCGTCCTGCCGGAAGAATTTACTCCCGCCTGCCCGAACAGCGGCGAAATAAAAGCGGAAACGAAATTTCCCCAAAGCCACGTCCGATTATTGCCATCGTTAGCCGCGCGAAAGTTATGGAAGAACCGATTATCCGTGGAAATTACCCCGTCGAAGTTGGTTATGTGCTCCTTGTACTTGTACGAATGCGCAACCACGTACGGTGACTGGCCGGCCGCGCTGGGGAAGACTTTGGGGTTTCCTTTGTCCTTCACAATCCGGTTGTTCGCACGCTCCTAGCGAAACCGCAGCCAAAGCGGTCGTCGAAACATTGGACGGCACGAAAACGCGCGCGGTAGGACAATTTACAAGAGGTGGGAATATTTTTGCCAATTTTTCGGAGTTTTTGTCAACGGGTACAGTGTGGGTCGAAATGGTCGCATATATTTTTAAAATAATTTTTTAATTTATTTGTTCAAAACTGACGACGTGTTCGAAACTGAAACTTTGCAAGATAATTGATGTGATTGTTTGTTAAGATAATTATTCAAACAAATATGTAATTCAATTATCCTATGTACCATTTAAAGTATTATCTTATTGAGTTTTTCTCTTTCCTCCATAGAGGATAAGCCTTAACTTCATTGCTTTTGTTATGGGTTTGATGGTTTATTTTTGGGTTACTGATTTTCACTACAAATATCTTCACTTGCTCCTATTTGTACTCAGTAACAAAACATAACTATCCAAGGTTTCAGATTTGCAAGAGTATAATTTGTTTAAAATAAACATATTTTTTTGAATAAATTTTTGATCAATTTTGATGAGATGTTAGTTAAATTTTGATCGTTTTTCTGTAAAGTTTGTTAGAAAATTATTGTCTCTAATGCCTCTGTATCATATATTTCTTTGTAGTTGAACAGAAGTACAAAGTTTTCTCGAAAATAAGTCTACGTTTCACGAATCGATAATACTCTTCATGATTTTTAACCTATTTACGGAGTTTTGATAGAAATTTGGCAGCCATGTGTCATAAAACCTTGGCAAACTTTGCAAACTTATATCATTAAGCAATTACAATCGTGATGGAACGGCGCCATCATTTGTGGTGTCATTTTAATCAATGTCAGAAAACTATTGTAGTGAATTTACGAAATTTTGTCATTTAATTATCTTTAAATATTCTATTTTTTAATTTCATAACCTCTGTACCCAATTATAAACCATTTTAAGCTAATTTCGAAGCTGAGCAAAATTCAATTAAGTCAATATTAGGTCAACAGAAGCGAAAGATTGATTTTTTTCTAATATGTAGTTTTGAGATTGGCAACTAAAAAAATATTTTATGAAGTATGCCTAGCCAATATTATAGTGCATTATTCATTAGATGCAAAACGTTTATCCAACACTGTCCACGGCGTTCTTCGAACGACGTCGTGACGGTTCCAGCGTGCACGTCCACGGCCAATATACAATCTCATGTGCCAATCGTAGAATTCAGGAATTTGCCTAAACTTTACACGTCCTGGGAAAATAACCTACTTCCAAACAGCCACCACTTTTCGCGTGAGAATGTCCACGTCCAAGACTTGCGAGAAAGCGACCCCATTAGGGTTGTAAAGTTTGGATTCTTGGATGTCGTTATTTTATTGCCCTTGCAGCAGCACAATCGTCTGCAGTGCCCGGTTCATACGTGCTTGATTTTTACTTGCTGTTCAATAATTTGGACCACTTCTCTGGCCACTCCACCAGAGGTGACACTGTTTTGTTTGCCTCTGTTTTGTTCAGACGAACAAAATGGCCGAGTGGCTAACGCGTCCAAACGGAGTAAAAACGCGCGAAACCAACCATTTTGAACTACACTTTAATGCACGGAGAACACCGTTAGCATAATCATCCACCGAGGGAGAGAGGTCGGTGCGGAAACAAGGGAACAAGGGGCGGGTGCCGAGAGAATGGGGATTGTAGGTAAAAAGTTTCCTGCACCACTTGAACGCATTTAAATAAACTTCGCAGCTGTGGGAAATGGGTAGCGCGATCCCTTTTCAATGCCGGATTATTTGCCGATTTCTTTGTTTGTGTTTCCTGGTCATGCCGTTCTGAGTGAGTGTGTGCGTGTGTGTGCGTGCGGGTGGGAGTTGCTGAATACGGCACTGAATATAGATGCTGAATTTTAAAACCCACGCCGCTGGAAAGGATAATCGCATTACTTTTATTGAAGATTTCGCTGCGAACAAATCGCGTCCCGCTTACTCAGCCACAACTGCTGCGTAATGGGTTTTTAACATATTTATGGTACGTATAATGTTGTTTTTTACGCCTATGGTGATTTTGCGGCCCTCGTGACCGGCTCTGGTCTAGGTTGTATTAAAGCCGGAAATAGCAAGTAATGAGAACGATTTTCCCGAATTCACTTGAAAAACACACTGGATCGTTAGTGGTGTATTTCTTATTTGTGCAAAAGTTACCAGCAACAAATGACTATGGCATGGGAGAGCTGAATCGTTCATAGTCTGATCCAGCTATCTCTTTCACATAACTATGATGACCTGACAGGACATACGTTAGTGGTTGACAATCGTTTAGTTGAAAACGCTGGCTAATAAGACAAAGCAAACTAATAAGTTTAAAACTAAAAACTTTTAAATTGAAAACAATTGAAACGATTTCTAAAGTGAAGAAAATACGTTAATAAAAATGAAATTTAAGTAGCAGCTTGTTTACTAAAAAATGACAGTCGTTATGAGACTAAATTACAAAAGAACTTCGTTTTTGGGTTGAAAAACTGTTAAATATTATCTTTCTGTACCCTGTTTGTTATTATCGATGTATTTTAACTACGTGTAGTCCATTTCATAGAAAAGGCATTATATCGAGCAGGTAATAGAGGTAGACCCTAACGATGATCGATTTTATATGCAACACGTTGATCGTGCAAGTATTGAGGTAGGACTCAAAACGTTGTTCGATTTAAGGGATAACACGGTTTAATTCGCTCCTGGAGCTTATAAATAAAAGAGAAGCGTCCATCTGGCATGATTCATGGGATGATTCAGCATTACACTGCTCGATTGAACTGATCGGTGACGCATTGGACTCTTAAGCTACTCGATAAACCCGAGCGATAGCGATTCAAACTCTCAAGTATAAACATAACAAAGAATCGTTTCTTCTGCTGTTTTCAAAATATTCTATTAGTTTTAAATAACAACACTGCTCAAGAACGTATTAAACCACATGAAGATACGAGCTTATATTTTCCCTTTGTGCACTATTGTCCATTTCATCGTGGCGCCCTCTACTGGCAAAAAATACAGACTGGGCTTACCTAAGTTTATACGTTGAAATCTGGCAGTTAAAAAATATTGCTTTTGCAATAAAAATACTTTTTATTGGAAATATGCGATCATTTTACACATGTTGGCAGTGTTGCTAGCAATAGCACGATAAATTCGATGATAAGTTAGAAACTATAGCTTTCGGAATCTGCACAATAACATGAGGAGGTTCGGTGTCAATGTTGCAGATAAAAAATACTAAAAATTAACGGGCTTCGGAAGCTTGGAATCATCGTTAAGGTTAAAATAGTTAATCTTAGTTAATCTTCAACAGTTTTTTTAGGAATCGTTTATTCCAGAATATCAGGAATCGTTTACCAGGTTTGAAGATAATACTACTACAGAAGTGAGAAGTAGATTTTGTCAAGGTGTGAGATCTGTCTGAGGTAAAACTCAGGATGAAAATTGTAAAAAAATATTATTTCTCAATATTGTATATGAGACCCTATCTTTCCATAAATTTGAAAGTTCTGGCGCATTTGGATTTTTTTAAATATTAAATAAAAAAACTGTTGTATCTTGGGCTTCTATTTCAAATTGCCTTTCAATTTTCAATCAATCCCACAGGCCCTAACATCAAAATCAAACATTACTCTCAATAAGATGAGACATCATATTGGTTTTAACAACTCACGCTTACGTTTGTTTAAATGTACTCTCGTAGACAAGCGCGCCGGAAATCGTAGGGAGCTAGTGATAGCTTCATCCACAACCCAACGCAAAGCGGGCCGAGAGAGAGAGAGAGAGAGAGAGAGAGAGAGAGAAAAAAAAAAGCAACAAACAAACCACTTCAAATCCTTCTAATGAACTTATTCTCGAGTGCGAAATGTGCAAAATAAACGCCGCGTTCCGAATGTGCTAAACGATCGAGCTAGAACATCTTCGCGCACATCTCGTCGAACGCACTAACGAGCTCCATCGGTTGCCGGTTGTTTGCGCTTGGCGCAATATTTGCCGTGCTACGGGGGAGTGCGTCTGTGTTGGTGGCTGGATGCCACTTACCATACCACGCGTCCACGCTCCACTCGGGCGCCCGGCACTGGCATTGATGACAGTTGTTTGTCGATAAATAAAAGCGCCTGCTACGACATTAGACGACAGCGGCGTACGCTAATCGTTCGCAGCATTCGAACTAATGGAAACGCGCCAGTGTCTTCACCGGGTGAACCGGGCAAAGACGGTATCTCCGGCCAGCCTTTCGCTCCAATTGTTCCCCCGTTCGCTGGCGTTATCGAGCTGTCAAAACCGGCAGCACCACCATCAGCTGTCTTTAAGTGGAATGTGAAATGAGTGGAGAACGAAACGAGCTAGCGCTCACAATTTAACGCTCCAGTACGCCGTAAAGCGAAGCGAAGGACGCGCTTCAACCGCTCGCTGCGGTTACGCCTGTATCGATCGTAGTCAATAAGCGTCCCAATTTTACGGACACACACACGCCCACATCACTCTCGACTCCAGGTCTGGAGCGACCTGTCGGCTACAGTGTACCGAGCGCCAGACCCGAAGTCTGGGCCGCGTAGCGCCGGCTCGGAAATTGTTTAAATTAAACTGATCAATTTCAATCAAGCTCCCTCGCGGCTCGTCACATCTCGGAAGACTCTTCCCTCTAATCCGCTGTACCGTGAGGAGTCGAGTCGGCAGCTGGCTTGGGACAAAACAACAAAAAACGACGCTGCTCCAAAAATCCGCCTGTAAGCTGCTGTATCAAAACCGGTCCAAAAGCGGCGTCGGAATATTAAGTTGTAGTCTTCATAGGCACGTAATACGCATCGGTCCCATCTTGCAGACGCCCACGGCTCCAACGTTCGCTGCACGGCAAAACGCTGTTTGACCAGCGCTAGGAGACTTTCGGGGGCAGTGATTTATTCCCAGCTCTCTCTCTCTCTCTCTCGGGGCGTACGTAAAGCAAACGTCCGGGTTTTGTTGCCCATCAAAATGGGTCACATTAGAAGGTTTCCGCTTTTGTGTCCGGTTCACGGTTGGTCCAAAAGAAGAAGAAGAAAAAACAAACAATCCCATCCCGGGGATAGATCCGGGTGTGGGCTCTTTTTAGTATTCCAATGGCTTCACGTCGGTTTACGTTTCGAAATTTTGGCTCTCGGAAGAAGGTTCGTGCAAGAACGGGTTTGTGCCATTGTGTTCGCTTGCATCACGAACTATGAGGGTGGTATGATTGAAACATTATCTTTCCTCGGCTCCTGCCGGCTATTGTAAGCGGCTATAGGCCGGTTTTCTTCTGCCGACCGGCGCTGTCGTGGCCAGATACGTGATAGCATCTGTTCTCCTTATGGCAATTAATATTTCTAACGAACTTTATTTATCGGGGAGCTAGGATAAGACAGAACCTGTAGTGGAATCCGACAAGCGATGATACAGCGTAACTACATCGTTGGTGTAATTTAGTGCATTTAGAATATAAAACTGTGCTCATTGTCCTGCAATGTGAGTTAACTACTTGAGGGGTAAGTTTTTACTACTTTAGTATATGAAGGCAACTAACAACGGGCATATGAAACTCCCATTAGTTAGTAAACCGTTAATAAAGCTTTGGTGTTAGTCATTGAGTATGAAGCAAGCAAGCTTTCACAATCAGCCCGAAAGTATGCAATTTTCTCTACAAAAGCTTCACTGACGTAATATGTGTGCTTTATTCGCTTAATCCTGATAAAACTGACCTATTGAGCTGTTGCTCAGTAATGTTGATAATTGTTTCAGACAACAGACTCTCTTTCTTCTAAATCTATCAAGGAGCAATTACTGTAAAATTATAGTTATAGAATTAAATTATATAATTAATTATAGAATTAAAGTTTAGAATATTTTTACATGAAATTTTAGCAGTCTGCTTATATCATTTCAAAAGAAAAAAACAATCTTCACATTGCAGCTATCGTGTGTTCCGGGAAAGAAAAGTTCTTCATTTCATTTCTTTTCTGATCTTATTTTTCATTTCATTTTAGTTTAATGACTTTATAAAATAAAGCAATCCAGTTCTCAATATTTATAAATGAGAACTATGAGAACATGAGAACTATGTATGAAGCTGGTGAATAGAGTTATTTTTCAAGTATTTTTTTAATTATCTTTGTATTTTAAGCTCGACTGAATGAACATATGTATCACATGACTGCCTGCTAGACTTAGTCACGAAACACCGTTAACGTTCATTTGAAACAAATTTCTTTGTGGAACAATAAACATGTGCATTATATAAATTTGTTTGTTCTTGTTTCCTTGTTTATATTTTTAAGTTAAATAAAAAAAATCAGTAATATATCCAAGGCTGTCTATAGTTGAGAATGCTATAAGAATTATCCTCAGCATTAATTTAACAAACATTTACATATTCTATAGCATTATGGAAAAGAACACAAGTGTATCCTGCTTTATTACAACGCACAAATAAGCAGGAGAAAAAAATGCCACTAAAGCTCGATTCTAGTCGGTCTATAGAGGACCGTTTGATGAAGGTGAGAACATTTAACACAACTGCTGACCGAAACACCGACCGGTGGGCAGTGCAAAAAAAAAACGCCATCACTTGAAACAATGGCGACCTGGTGCTACGTTCATAAATCATAAGCCCGCCAGACGCAGCGCATTCTTCATCCACGTTCGTGCAGAAATCACGTTCCTCCGTTCGCACGCGCCACCATGCGCCTCCATGCGCCTCCATGGTGGAAGAAAATTTTCTGCAGAATCGCGAATTCTCCACCGTAGCGCACGCCACAGCGCACAGGAAACCCAAAAACACAGTCTTCGCCCGGGGAAAAACGGCAGAAATTACTCCACCAGAAATTGTTGATCTCCGGCGTCGGAGAAGAACGAGGCGCACACGCGTTGCGACGCACGCCGGAAGATGGAAAAAATTATTTCGTGTCATTTCTGCAATCCATTCCGGTCGCGCTCCGTTCTCGCAAGTGCTTTCTGCACGCACTGTTGTGATAGCATTCGCAACGCGCACCACGACAAATGTCGCCACACGCGGGCTCCCATCTATCATGTGACAGACCGTGGGAAAATATACATTCTTCTTCGGCGCGTACCACCGAAACGAAGGTCACGTGTTGCAGGCGTGGAAAGCCCGGGTAGCGGCACCACCACAGGAAGCAAATTTGTCAACCATACGCCCCGTTCCCATTCGGGAGGATCTTACAGATGTCTGGCGCGAAACAAATACTTCCGAGGACACCGGAGGGAACCCACGAGGGGACACTAGCGGGAAGGTGGATCGATTGAGCACGGGACCCGTGTCGCCGCACGGGGTTAATACACGGTGATTTATGATCGCTCGCATGCTTCCTTCCGGTGAACGTGCGCGCCAGTTCCGCCCGACCCGCCCGGTGGAGACGCATGGTGGCCCAAGTCGCCTAAGTCAACCGAAACCGGCGTGTCGGGTTGCACAAAAGCGTAAAATGGGCAACATATTTCACGTCGCTCGGAGAGGGCGTGACGCCCGAGCTCCACATATGATAAAGACCCCGCTTTAAAAAGGCAGATGGGGAGAATAAATGGCGCGCACTCCACAACTTTAAGCCGCCTAAGACCCCGACGACGACAGCCTCCGTCTGCGAGGTATCCAATAAATTTCCCACGCACCAACGAATCGAACCTGCTGCCCTCCTTTCGGTGGCTAATTTGCATAATCATTCGGTACACGGTTCATGAACCGTTTCGCGGGCGCGCAGACCGTGGGGATGCATAGGTGCGTGCCCACGCACATAGCAACCGATGGCGCACAGTGAGTAATGAAGGGGCTTGGCGTGGTCAAAAGTTATAAATATGATTATAAATTGTAATTAATAACTTAAGTTTCTAATTTCAGGAGAAAAAATTTGAGTAATTCGATCGCAAAAAAATGTGTTTTTGTTATACAGTGCGTAACATAACTATGCAACTTGTAGTTAATTATATTTTTATTTTATTATTGCACATTTTTTGTAATACTTTGAGACTTTATTGTCATGAGCAAAGTTGCTCTATGTAACAAAACAATTTGTACAAAAACTTACAAACATTAGTTATTATCCGTTACATATAACCGTTGTAACATTCGAAAAGACTACTTCTTGTTATAAACGACCTTCTATATTATAGATAACATAGTTTTGGATGAATCTTGCAGTCGAAGTATTAATCAAAATTGCTGGAATTTGAATTTTACGTATTTTTTGTTGTGTTAAGTATCATGTCAATCGTATTTGTTGCTAATGAAATATCCATAAGATACACAATACATAATTAAACTAGCCTTAAATTGGCTGAATTGCGTTTCAAAAGCGACGCAAAACCAGAACCATTCTCTGCGAAAACATTGAAACTCTCAATTATCTAAGTTTGTTGTCTTTTGTTTGTAAACTACACGAAACAAATTATGACCACTTCTACGGCCACCGATACTCAACAGTGCCGCTAAAGGTCAAGATGAAAATGTCAAAGTAAAACTATTTCCAAGTGTGTCGCTTCTTGCCCAACGCAGATAAAACTACCTCTGACGAGAGCACGGATTTCCGTGGAAAGATCACAGTCACAGTCAACAAATTGAGATCAAATTTCGGTTTGACCTCCAAGCTCAGAATCACAGCTACTCTAAGATTGCTCTAACATCGACTGTGCTGTACTCTACAGTGCTTCTACACAATGCATTCGAAACATTCCATTCGCTTGCCTTTGACGACTATTCTAAAAACACAGCAGGACAGGTGCAGTGGAACGGTTGGGAAGACAATAAGGATTGAATTGTTTGGCTGGTAGGCACAACCTGTCCTGTCCGTGCGTATCTCTTTATAGGGATACTGTTCCATAGTAGAAATACACGCATACCGCACATACAAACAATCATAGCACGTAGTACATTGCACGAAGAGACGCATTCCGTGGTGCAGAGTTCGTGGAGTGTGAAGGTGTAGAAGAGTCGACTGGCGGGTGTCTCTAAAGGGTCATTCAGATATCGATTGAAACCAAATGTTTTGTTATTGGGCAAAACAATAAGGAAAATTAAATTCGTCAAGAGATGAATGTTTGGAAAATGAAAAAAATATCATTTTTCACACAATTTGATCGTAAAGGAGAAGAGAATTTAATTTCTTGGCTATTGGCGCGAAACAAAAATTCACATTCCCTTTCTCTCGATAACTAAATGACCCCTTAAAAGGTGACGAGGGTGAACTGACTCGAACGCAAGGAATGTAAGTGTCGAAGGTCTGATCAGAAATCTGCAACTCGTGTGCTGTATTGTGAATGTATCTATTCTATACATAAGTTGGAAAATACCATTGCTTTCTTTATAGAAAACCATTTAGTGAGAGGCAACCAAAACCTGATTATAACAATGCCGAGAGCTGAAACCATAACCTAAGCCCTGTGGTGTAATGAGTGTCCCGAAATGCCGGTGAAATCCCATTGTAATTGTTTGTCAACGAACAACGGAGAGCATCAGGTGTGCGATGATCTTCCGAGTGAGTGATGAATGCCTAACAACGATCTCGTTTCCACTACTATTTGCACTGCCTTCTGTGTTCCATTGTAACGAGATTCGAAACAAGAAATCATACAACACTCTGTGTCTGTGTTCTGTTCGCTGATGCGCTATTCTATTCTAGACAGCTACGAGAGAAAGTGTGAGAGAGTGAGAAAAGGAAGGGCGAGCGACCCACGAAACCCACGTGGGCCACGGTCGTCGCGCGGTAGTACCTTGACACTTTAAACCCTGATGCGCGATCCCGTGCAGCATCGAACCGCAGTGATCGCAAAAGGTTGGTGTTATGAAAGTGTATCCTTGCCATTTGTGCGGATTTTGTGCCTAGAGTAGAGAAGAAGTAGAGAAAAATCGGAACGGAAGAAAGAGTGGTGGAGAGATAGATAACAAAGAGTGAGTGTGGTGATGAGGAGGGTGTGAGAGAGGGAGAAAGAGAGATGGAGAAGCAGGTGCTGCAGGCTTTCTTTTTGCACCCCTTCAGGACGCCCAGCGCCCTGCCGAAGGATTAATTGCGTTTACGAGGGCAACACCGTTTCGGCCCTTTCGTTCGTGCGTTGCTGTGAGCGTTGGGTCAGCGATGCTTTTCAGGCTGGTAACATAAAACTTGTGCGTGGGTTAAATAAAGGGTTTTGAGAAAGTGTTGAAAAGAACGCTTTACAGGTGAAGAAAGTAATAAAAAAAATCACAAGTGGGAAGAAATAAAACACAAACGAATTGTATAGAGTTTCGAGGAAGAAAAAGTCAACCAGAAGCGTTATTAAACAGATAAAAAGAGTATTAAAGTAGCGCTGTAAGCTTCGAAACTTTTTTATTTTGCTTCTTCAACCCGCTCGGAAGACGAAATCCTCCCGTCGGAGAGTATCACACTTTTCTTTTCGACAAATTCAACACATTCTTTACAATACACACTCACATTCGCACACAAAACACGCTCGCACACGCTCACAAAAATGAATAAAACAAAAAAAAATGACAGCAGTGAAAAAACATATCCACCCCGTCGAACGAAAATGAAACACATCCGAACTGAAATTGAACAGAACACAAACAATGGGAAACAAATCTACCCCCCGGGATACAGGATTGCAATCGGCCCCGATATGCATCGCCCGTACTTCGATTGATCCTCTTTACGAGAGTCGTCGGATTTCCCTTTCGTGCAAACCAACGGGTGAGGGATGCAAAAGTAACTAATCCGAAAAAGAGTTCGAGCGATACAAGAAAAAACCCCCAAAATCCCACCCCGTTTCGATAAAAGCCTTCCATCGATCCGATCCGGGAACTGCGCAATGTCGAAGACAGCCCGTGTGCTCCAGGGTGGATTACAGGTACGCGCTGTCGCGTGGGAGCAAACGTGGACGCACGCGAAACTGTGACAGTCGGATTGTTCCGTCACCTGTCAGCCGGGTTGACACCGTCACTCACACAGCCGCACGCAACTCTGGCGGTTGCCCGACCCGGCTCGGTTTGTCCTCCAGGAAGGAGGCGAAAGTTTGGGGTTTGATTTGGAGGAAGTGTTACCGCGAAGAAGTGTTGCCCGTTCCGGTACGTGTTGATGACGTCCGTGTCTTACGAGAAGGAGGCAACAAACGGTAACGGAACTCTAGATTTTATTTGGATCTGGATCATGATTTAAGTCAAGACTTCAAGACTTGATATAGTAAAGACTTCAAATATCTTCCATAAACCTTTCTATAGTATAAGAACGATCTTGTTCTAATAGTAGTCTGAAGCTGAAGTGAAGCCCTCAGATATTTCCGATAAACACATAGTTCTAATGGCAAGTGAAGTTCTTGACTAGTATTTTTATTATGCCTCAGAGAAAATGAAGCCTTCAAGTTAAGTATCAGGTTGTTCTGGAGTTGTCAGGCATTAGGATTTACACTCAACAAACGTGCTATGCATGTGATTCTCAATATCTTCGTTGAAAGATCTTGAAACCAATTGATTATACCTGGAGCATAGAAAGCATACACTCCAACAAATATCCTCCACACGAAAACGAACTTGCATCGTGCTCCGGAGTCAATTTCCAAAATCGCCTGACATTCCACTCACCGGATTAGGGCATAAATCCGTGAGCCCAATCGACCTTGTTTCGGTTGACCCCATAAAGTTACGCAACAAACTGTCGCTCGCCAACTGTCACCCGCCCAGTTCCGGCAGATTCGTTATCGAATCGGACGCCCCGAAGCAACCCACACACCGTGGGAGGTACCTCCGGAAACTAATCAGCTTGAAAGTGCCGTCCGTCTCCCGGTGACCCTGGTGCTTTGCGTAACCCATGCCGCTGCGTGTGTGACATTTCGCTTCCTGTTCTTTCCCGCTTCAACCATCCACGGTAATTTCTGCTTGGCCCTCCTGCTCTGGTCAGTTCCGTCGACACGTTTGTTTGTTCTTCTCCAACGAGACTCTATTTTTTTCGCCTCCTTTCACCCATAGATATCGTTTAGCGTGTTGGAGTTCTTTTTTTTTTAGGTGTATGCTTCTTCCACGTCTCCGCCGACACACTTCAGTAGTCGATCACGACAACGTGATTACAAGCAAAACTACACGCATCGGTTGGAAACGGTTTCGGCGGCAAAACGTGCCAAAACTTCCTAAACCCCGGCTGCCGATGACGCACGGCGGCAGCTGTAACGCACGGGCGCTGAGGCGACCGGACGAAAATGAGCTCGGCAAACATCAGCACCGGCGAACGAGCTTATCGAAGATGTTTGGACATCTTTTCTTTCCGCCGCACACGCTTATCGGTCCGTGTTGACCAGCCCTGGGGGAGATGGAGTTCCGATGGCATCGGAAGGTGGCGAAGCGTGCAAATATAAGAACTGATCGGAAGACGCAGGGCTCGCTCGCTTATCTGCTACGTCTCGTGCCACTAGACGTCGTCGCTAATGAGTCACACAAGAGGGTTGATAAGATCGTGACTGTTGACATTGAATTTATTGCCTCAATTTAGGACCAAACGACATCTTTGAGGTTGTGAGGTTGGGATGAGAGGAAACTATTTGGTTTTGGATACTTTTTTTGTGATAAATTTCGAGGAATTCTTCCCCGTAGTTCCATGTAGTTGATAACGATTGCAGTATTTGTCGTTCTATTTTTATCTTTACAATCATTTGTCAACTACAGCTGTTGGAATCGATTATGAGACCATGAAAATATACTGTGATCTCGATTTACCACGATAAATTAGTTGGTTGGGCTAAGATACGGAACATATTAGGTGATTGAGCGCACACTAGAATGGAATCTTTTCAAAATGATTCTCCAAGTTATTTTTCAATCCAATTCGTCTGTCCAATGTTTAGCTGGTTCATGTATTAGCCTGTTTGGATGCTCTGCAGGTCTGACATCTGTCGCTTTATTCATCAATATACTCTATTTACATCAAATCACTCTATCTAGTTTTAAATGCATTTCAGACTTTTGATGTTTTCGGTTGCTACCATACTCTCAAACGTGGTAGCAAAACAAAGAAATCATGTTACACAAAAACCAAATCCTATCGGGACTCATAAGACTTAGTTAAAATAGTTAAATCACCAATTGAGTCCAGATATGAACTAAATATGAACTAAAAAGAGCTAAAACTACCAATGTGTAGCTTTGAAACACAAATGGTAAAGAAAAAGATTATTAAAAAATCAATGAGACATAAATCGACTTGTTTAATATCTGTCATATGTTGAAAAGCACTTTATTGTATTAAAACATTGAAAACCCACAATGGTCTTATTCTATAGAGAGTGTATACTACTCCTGGGTTCCAAAGAACTTTGTACGCAGTATGTCTTTTTATTCTACGAAACTTAAACATAATGTAGCAAACATTTCTGTTGACGAAACGTCCTTTAAGTAATTATGTTAGGTCATGTTGTCTAAACAAGAACATCCCGTCTTGGAGAATGAATGTTGGAGTTTTTATTCCTTGCAATGGGCAGAATAAAGATCCGAAGAACTTAAACAGATCCAATAGAAAAATGTATTGGTTTCAGAAAAGCATTGGAATGGATAAGATACAGAATTAGTTATCCAGATATATGCTGTGTACATAAAACTATCTATTGATTCTTAATCTTACCACGATGTGCTTTCAAGTTTTCTTAGGTTCTCTTATAGCTCTTAGAGATAGCACTAACTATCGCTCGTATAGCAGACAGTATAAGCGTCCTAATTGAATACTTTCTCAATTATAGTGTAGAATTGAATGTACCTGCTATTAAACGATCGTACGTATGCAGCACCTAATTTACAATAATTGATCCGAACCCAAAACCACTCATCACACTTCCCCGTTCCGCCCTGTTAATCGAGCGACAAATGATCAAATACCCCAGACGCTCCGGCCATCATTCATTTCATCAGCTCCTGCTGATTTACATTTCCATCGCGACTCGTCCCATCCCCGTCCTGGCGGCGGCTACTGCTGCTTGTTTGTACGATCTGAGCCGGAACGAGGTGCGCATGGCCACGGCCACACATTAATTAGCGAGCGCGCGAGAGAGGGAAGCGCGAGTGCGAGTCGAACACAACGCGACACATCTTCGGTCAACAGACGGAGGTGACGGGAGGAGCGGATGACCGTTTCGGCGGTTCCAAACAAATTGGAACGCCTCGATACAAACAGGCGTTACACGGTGGCCCATCGTAAACATCGTAAACACTTTGTTTAACATCGTTTTGAGCATACACATCTCGTACGTCTCGTTTGAACTGAAGCGCGTGGCGGACGCGGGCTCGGATAGGTGTAAATTGAAAGTGCTCCACTTCCTAGAACTCTATCGAGGACCGGCGCGACGATGCGAGGGCATATCTATCTTAATCTATTGACAGCTTTTTTCCCTCTTGCTTCTTCTTTTCTCTTTCCGCCTGCAGGAGGTCTCCGCTGACAGAGGAATGTCAAGAATAGATGACGGAACGGGAGCGTTCCGTTCATCCGTTTACAGGCGGAACGTGTAAATACCTTTCCCGCACGGCAGTATGTGAGACATCGTGTGAGTTTTTACTCAGTTCTGTCTTCTTTCCAAACTGCTGGTCAACGTCTGGGCCTGCTGGGATGCGTAAACATGCTCACACGAACTTGCCGCCGGGTTCACGCCGGAGAAAGGAGAAACATCATCGCAGTGACAGATGGTCACACCGGATAACTTACACCCACCGGAACACAGTTCAAAGACGGACGCGACCACTCGACGGTCGACCCACCGTCGGTGATGAGGGTTCTGCGTGCGTCTTACCACGCTCTCCGCACCCAGTCGTGCAAAAACACCCTTTCCGCCGGCTGTCAACTGTCGGAAATGGATGACCGACCGGTAAGATAAACATTGCGCCAGAAAGAAAACCCTTAGCTGTCAGCCGGACCGGGCAGATGGACGCTAAAGATGAAACGTCCGTGGCGTCTAGGAGCGACGGACGTGGACAGATCTTTAGAATTTGGAGCAATTGGTCGGTCGGAATAGAGAGTGAAAAATGCGGTACACTAAGCGTGACGACATTGGATTGTTCCTTATCTCGGACAAGATCCGTACATGGGCGAACACCTCGAGGAATGCTATCATCACAACTAAACCGTACCCGTGCTGTTGTTCCAAGCTTATCTGGATCGAACGGTTCCACAGGCTTCATGGTGTAAGGGAGAGAGTGCTTCTAAAATAAAGAAATGTTGGTCCTTCGAACCGGAAAGCAACACAATAGCTCCCACATCTGGAACACTCCTAGCTGCGATGGCACCAGCATGAGTGGGGAATTGAATTTCATCTCGATTGCACTCGCAAAACTTCCCGCAGATGGATTTTGTAGATTAAGATGTGCCGCAGCGCTGAAACTATGAGCCTGAATGTGATGAGTTCATCTTGGTAGATGCTTCACCATCGTATTGGCCCTTTCAGAGATTTTTTTACATTTTTTTTCATAGTCAGCCAATGGCTCAGTGTGAAATGAGTGTTGGAACCCATTTTCCACAATACAATCTTCTTCCACAAAGAAATATCGCAGTAGATCTTTTTAACCTAGTTCCCATAAATAACTTCAAAAAATACCAAATTTAAACATATAAAAACATGAAAATATAAAAAGTTAATAATAAACAATGAAAATTCATCTTCCATACACACTCTTCACTCAATCACCCACACATTCGATAACTCTATGATGTATAACACACTTTTTATAGTAAAACATTTGCACTATCAACTAACACACAACTAACTACAGAGAGCTAACTACAAAGCTGAAAAGAGCAGTTAATGTAGTGAACCGTATCAAATAGGCCGAACGGAGTTATTAAAACGAAATAAGGTGAAGACTCGATGAAGTTACTGGCGAATTTTCAATAAATATCTATGTTTTAACATCTAAAGACGGAAGTGGAAGTAGAAATAAAAGCGAAAACGATAAAAGAAGAGTTGGAAAGAATTATGTAAGAGACGCCAAAGAGAAGCGATACGACGAAGTAAACATCGAAAAGCAGAAAACAACGATGCAAGCTAAAAATAGAAGCTAGAAAACACGTTCTTCTACCGTTTTCTCACACACAGATAGAACAGTATTCGCTAAACTAATGTGCAAAATGCAGCGATGATGAGTGTGATGATATTTTCGCGAAGATGAAATGATTCAGTATTGCTCAGTGTGGTTCTTTTTATTGGTGTTTGTGTTAAAACCATACTGAAAAAGTTTAATTGCACTTAAAGTGTTTTCGTGAAGTGTTTTTATAGCTCGTTGTGCGTGTACACAGTTCAGGTCTGTTACCTTTCCCAACACATATAAACACACAAATGAAACAGTTGGAAGATTGATAGTCAGACAGAAGTAGATAGAACCGATATGTTTCGGTGAGACGTATAGGAAACTCGTCTTCAAGAAGAAGAGAGCATTGAAGAGAAGAAGAGCGTAAGAAATAGTCTAGTGATAGCGTTTGTGGATAGGTGAGAGCTAACTAAACTGTGGAGTGAGAGAAGTATCGTTTCCGGGGGAAGAAAACGTAGAAACGGGAGGGTAAGACAGAAAGTGACAGAGAAATGTACAGCGAAAAGAAAAACTAAACAAAAAATCACACACACACACGTCAAAACCGTGATGATGTTTACCTGTACACTTAAGCCCCTGGTGGATCAAACCGTACAACAGCGAACCACAGTGATCGCAAAACGTCGGACTCGAATAGGTCGACACTTTAAACTCATGCTTGGTACGGGTGTCCTACGGTGGTATGGGTGTTTGTTGTTGTATTTTACGGTTCCACATGACGTTTGGAGGTTGGAGGTTGGACAGTTTTGTGTGCAATTTTATTGTGGTGGTTCCAAGGTTGTTTTTTGTTGTTGTTTGTTTGTTTGTTTTTTTTCCATACGATGAAGGGAAATTGTGGGTCAAATTGATCGGTTTACATTCAATGTTTCGTTGGTTGTTGTGGTCGTGATGAAACGTTGGTGGAGGATGGTGGTTTGGTGGTGGAAAGTTCGAGTTCGGTTGTTTTTTTTTCGTATTTTGCACAAAAATCATGAAATAAAACATAAAAGATATAGAAAAAGGAGAAACATTAGAACTGCTAGTAATGGTGTAACACAAAATTAAATTATCCTGAAAAAGACTATTGAGGTAAAAACGAAAGAGAATTAAACAGTTAAAATGGTATCTGCTCCAACAGGAACAACAGAATGAACAAACTTGTAGAAAGGCAACACAACATGAACATATCACCTGAAAATAAGTAATCAGTCAGATCGAAAAAAGGAACAATAAAACAAAAAACAAAGCAGTAAAGCCAATGTTACTTTTCTTAAGCGAATTATTTATGAACGGTGCGTTGAACTTGATACGAGAAAGTAGGAAAACAAACTGCAATCAGCACTTCTATTCTATGTTCGCTATTCTATGGCCATCTTCGAAAACAAAAGTACAGACACACATTCACGCAACGAATCGCAACGTCCTCCGGAACCTGTGCTAATGCAAAGCGTGTGTAAATCGTTTGCTTTACACGTTGCTGTCGAATGTCAGTTTGCTGTTTCTTGTTCCGAGCCCCAGACTAGACTGGTACCAGAGGAGAATCGATTCTAATTCGGTAGACATCAGCAGCAGCAGCAGCAGCGGCAGATGAAACTCGAAACGAACACAATCCAACACAAAAACGCAAGCCAGCACACACGATCTCTATTCTAAAGCAGTCGCGAAGACGTTCCAAGAAGCGTGAGCGTTACTTGTAGCGAATGAAACTTCGCACTCTATTCTAGCACTCTCTAAGCGCCTGCTACACGGTCCCAGGCGGGACTACCAGTGAATGGACAGAAACGTCAACGATAAACCATTCCTCACTCGCTTTACGCATGCAAGCACGCAGCCGAATCACACGTGAGATAGTTACAACCATGTGCCATACGTTCACGACTGCACAAGACGATTTATTTGACGCTGCGTAGCCTTGCCGTGACCTAACGTTGTCGAACGCGCGATGGAAAAGCTTTTTACTGGAAACTAGCGAATTATTTTGCTCGATAAGTGAAATCAAAACATGGGAATGGAACTAGTGGAAGCAAATCTGTCAGAAACAAACATTTGGCATAAAACGGTGGAGACAGGAGATCAGGGAAAAGGGCTCGGAACATATCCTGAAAAAAAACTTTTATGGTCATTTTCAATCAAAAGCTCTTTATTTAACAAACTGTAACTAAGCTCCATTCGAGTGAACAGTTCGACTTTCTGGTGTATTTTATAAAAACGCAATGGAAAATTGCATAATATGCCCCAAAAAAGGTTGAAAAATCTTATTTTAATTGATTAATTCGTCGGTTAATTCGGCTACCCAAATTTTGGTCCACAATACACCATATTGCAATGGTTGCCTTTGAAAATATCAGTAAAATACGAAATTTTACTTCACTCAACCACTATAAGACACTATGGTTTGGTCAAAGTGTGCAAAAGTATAAGTATATCACTATCACTTTGACAACACAACACTTTGACAACATAATCGAAATAGCTTATTATTACTTAGATGTGAAAGATAAGGGACGGTTATTGCCCATGATTTAGTTAATAATACTATACATTTTGAAGTGTATATTGTGTAAAGCATAATCATTAAATTAAAATTTGGCGCTTCTCTACGTCAAATAACTTTAATAGATGTAGATTATTCTGTGATCAAGTGAAGGAACGGGGTATATTGTTTCTCGATAGTATTTTAATTCCATCGAAATATGGAGTTATATGAACAAAAAAGCTTGATCAACAAACAAAAATCGACAATTCAATTCGGTCAATTAAATTCATATAATGTTTACATATTTTAATGTCCACACAAAATTACTTAAATGTTTATTGCACATTGAAATATCCCTCTTTCGTTAACAATGTGTCCATCGATTTCGAAAATCAGTTCGATTAAGTTACCAGAGCGTAATGAAAAATCTTGAAAATTGCCAATTAATCTCTACCCTGCCAGTAAATTAGCATCGCAGTTAACCGCTCCGCGCCGGACGATAGCTTTGCAGTACATTTTACGGTGCGTTGTTTTTTCAATTTACCACCAGTTAACCGCTCCATTCAATTAGCGAAAGCAAACGATCCGCCGCGAACGGCGAACAAAAACTTAAATCACAACTCACCGACCAGCACCGGAGCGCCGTAGAGATGATTTGTTACATTAACGCGCAAGGAAGTATGCACACGGTGGGACCGCAACGGTAGCCAAAATAAAGCATAAATTACACTTCCACGAAAGCCGCGGCCGGGTCGGGTCGTAAAATACGTTCAAAGTGTATAAAGAATAGTCGCGATGGGGGGGAAAAACACTCACAAACAAACAAAAAACCGCTCGGCCTGGGTGCTGGAACAAACACCAGGTCGACCTTTTCGATGGAGCTATTTTTATTCCGAGCCCAGGGTGACGGGAGTGAAGGAATCAGGGACCAGAGGGTGCGAGGTTTCGCGAAAGGAACCGCAACGAAAGGAGCTCTTTAAGCAAACGTACCGAACTTAGGTTAGAAAAATCTGTCAAATGGAACGTCAACAAATTTTAGCTCGAAATAAAGCAAGAAAGAGAAAGAGATGAGAAAAAGTGAACACGCGAAAATTATAAAACGAAACTACACCGTGAAGCGTGAAACGTATATTTCTGCTTTCTCAAGCAAAGGCTTTACGCGTCGTTCGCCCTCTAGCCTTGATTTTCATAAGCAAACTCGCGATTCGGGTCAAATAATTTACGCACGATAACGAAATACACGGATCCTCGTGTACCCGTGGACGGATTATTAAGAAATTAACACATGTCGATTATCGGAAACAAAGGCAACCACAAACTCATATCAAACTCTCAACAAAAAATACGGTTGGAAACAAACCAAATTGAATAATCGGTTTCCGGCGCTCGAGAGTGAGGGTATGAGACGGAGAGATGAAGCGCTCGTACTTACATCGGAATCGGCTCCCTTATCCGCACCCGGACACTTGAAGGTAACGTACTCGTGGCATCGTTTGTGAACGACGAAGGAACAAACTGTACGGGAGAAAAGCAACGAAGAAGAGTGGTGTTAGAAAATGAAAAATATGGTTCAGTTATGTACAATTCGTGGATTTGATTTAAAAATAATATATGAAATTAGCAATAATTGACGAACAACAAAGTAAAGCCAACATATAATAACACACTTGACAAAGAAGGAAGAAAAGATAACAAACAAATACAAACAAATTGTTTTGTTTTTCAATAAAAAGCATTAAATCGAGCAAACAAAATAAAACACACAAGAAAAACGTGAAAAATATTAAGAACACATCAAATAAAACAGAAAATAAGTAATGAAAATACATAGTTATTATATGTTGCTTACTAGAATTCAAAATAACTCTCATTCAAATAAACATAAACCTTTAAGATATATAGATATATTGTGTTTTAATCGATGAAACATACAACACTGACAAAATAAAATACAATTACTTCAAAATAAGAGTAAGACTCATATATTTAAATGTAGGCGAATTTTGGTTTGAGATATTTTCTGGAAAAAGAACGAGCTATCAAAAGATATTAAACTTATTCTTATTAACTCCTGATAGGCTGATTTGCCAGTTTCATCAAATCTAGCCGCTAAGAAGAAAACAAACTAAAAATATAAAGTAAAACAAAACAAAAATACTTCCAATGTTTTCTTAAGTCTTCATAACATCATAACATAACTTATAGTAAACAAAATAACTATTCTCTTGAAAAAGAAATCGGTAATTCGGTAAATAAAATGTTGACACAGGTGATATAATAAATGTAAAAAAAAAACAAAACAGAAAGCTTTCGTATAATTAAACATCCAAAAATGGTTCAATAATCCTAAAATTAATAAAAAAAACACACTAAAAAACTATAAATTTGAGATATTATTGATATTGTTCACACATCAATTAACATACCTTGACATTGGAATCCTTGCTTGCCAAAGCCCCTGTGTGGATAACGTTCGCCAACGAAGCACGACGAGTGATGTAAAGAGAAGAAGAAAAAACACAAAGATAAATATTTCACTGCCAATAGGTTAAACCGATCGAGACGCTAAAGT
>KB672846.1:1621550-1648449 GCA_000349145.1 Anopheles dirus | reverse complement strand
TCGCTCTAATGGTTCGGCGAAAAACCGGACCGGATAATGGAATGCGCCCGGTGGACGCGACCCGGTAACCCCCAAAGCCGGATGATGGATGACTTACCGATTTGCGAGCGATATCGAGCTCGACGTAAATTAAACTCACACACACACTCTCTCTCGCGCGCGCGAGAAGATCTGATGTCCTTCTGGCAACCCGCGCGTGAACCCGGGGGGTTGAATTATCTCTTGAGGGTGTTTTTTTCTCTCTTCGCCATTGTGCCTGCCCTTACTTACTTATTCAAACGATCGGGCCCGGCCGATGCCGATTAACTTTTCATTTCGATTCAATGACGGAGAAGGATGGCTTTTTCCGGAGCTGCTATCCTTGGGAGGTCGATAGCACTGATAAGAGATGGATTTCAGATAGGAAGGTTTCTCTATTTATCTGTGCCATGATCTTATACTTGAGTTAAGATTTGCATTTTACCTTAATAGCTCTTAATATTCAGGATTCAGGCAATATTCAGTATTAAGGATAAGGATATGTTATAACAATCTAAATTTGTGCAAACTCTTTAAAGGCATTAAAATCCGACCTCTAGTTAACCACCCCATTTGTTGCTATCCTGTTTCTAAATGCAAACTCGTTGAATAAGAGTAGTGATTTGCTGTGCGCATTGCATACTTTTTGGCGCAAATCTGATAAGACACCCGGATGCAATGCAGTTCATGCGACAAACTACTTTATCAACACAGTCCGTAAGCTTTATTTCACTTATTTATGTATTAGTAATGCGCCAATGAACCATTTGTCGTTCGAATTGCATACATCCGGGCTGATTGAGCAAATTTATGTACAATCAGTATGGAATGTGCTGTACAACAACTTACATCGCTCTAATCGCTTTATTAGCAAACCAAAATTCTTTCTCATAGCATGACAGATTCTAATATGCTGAGGCCAAACAGTGGGATCAGTTTTATAATGCGTCAACCATCAAATTCCATTAATGTTTCATCATCCCAGAGCATTTAATAATCTAGGGTATACATTTATTTTTTTAACTATGGCTTAAGATCATGGTAATGAAGTGTCCTGATGAAGTGCCATGTCACTGATCACAAAGACTGGTATTAGAGGATTAGAGGATTAGTTCGTGATGCGCAAGATTGCGCCATAAAGTATGCAATGTGCTCTTCAAATTTTATTCCTTATGATTAATTAGTGATAGTTTAGTTTATTCTTTACCAATTCGATTACATTTTCATTAACAAAAAAGTATAAAAAAGTATATTTTAATAAAACTAAAAAAACAACTGCTAGATCTAAACCCAACTAAAAAAATCGCTACTAATAAGACATTAAAAAAAGAAAACACGGCAATTTATGCGGTCAGGAATGTGCCCAAAATGTAATACATAAAAATCATGATGCATGAATTTGTCAAATCAAGCGAAAGTCTTCGAACGAATAAAAGAAAGCGGCATAAACAACAAAGAAAGCGACTCCCTTCCAGCAAAACTGTCAAAAAACGCCAAACTTGTCTGCACTACTCACGACAATTATTGCACTTGCCCTACCACAACGAAACACTTTAATCCACACGCCACACGGTCGGATGGAAAAACTCATTTCGTACGGCATTTTCCAGCGAAATCCACCACCGCAAGCATAAAAAGAAACAGGCATGGAACAGAAGCAATCGCCAACCGAACGGTGGAGTAAAATTTTGCCCTAACAAACAAAACAAAACGAAAAACAGAACAACCGTACCAACAAACAACAACACGGCCAACGACGACGATGAGGCCGAAACAGTTTGCTGCAGCCGGCGGCCATCACAGCAGCTGCCGTTGCCAAAGCCGGCCGAACAAAAAAAAAAGGAAAGTGCAAAGAAAACATCCCTCGCCGTACCGCAACGTCGCGTTCCTTGCGGAAGATCCATTACCCAGCGGAAATCAACCGAAACCGGGAGCTGAAGGAAAGCAAACGAGTGGAGCACACAACAACGAAACAAAAAAACGACGACGCTTTGTTGCCCGCGAACGAAATACGATAGGAAATTTGGATCGGTTCCCGAAACGCCGTTGCGCCCACCACCCTCCGCCCACTAAAAGTCACCGCACGATGGCGGCCGAACTACCACCCACACCACAGACCACCTTTAAGACGTCGGGAAGCTACCCCCGCTTGGGTCGCACGCGTGCGCGCGCGCCTTCCAGAGCTCCCGTAGCGCTTTTTCCCACGTCTCCTTTCGGACGAACGAACGGAGGCAGCCAGCGTAAGCGCGATAACCCACGGGCAGGCGACCATACCCAACCGCATTGGAAATCCTGTCATGAAGCCAAAGCTGTTGGCAGCCACCGTTTTCCGCAGCCGTCGTGGGAAAGTGTAGCAATCTCCTCCCGATGTGGGCTGTAGCCGGTGACGAGCGCACAAAGCTGACCGTACTGCCACGAGATGAAAGCACTAGTATCTAGTCTGGAGCGCGCGGGAACAGATTGTGGCCGAAAAAAGCCGAAAGCGAAATCGGTTTTCTCCTGCCAAAGCCACCGGACGCGGCCAAGCGGGAGGGAGAGACTTTATTTCATTTTGAGACGTGACGGATGGTAACGAAAAAATAATGTACACGCAGGAAGCACGCCATTATGAGCTGGCAGAACAACGAGCAGGGATGACTGTTTGATGGTGTTTTTTTTTTCGTTTCGTTTTGATATTAAATTTTGTTAATAAGCTGACGCTTAAATGCTTGCCATTATCGTTATTGCTTTAAACGGATACGTTAAAAATAAAAAAGTATGATTTTTAAAGCATACCATGATTAGCTATTATGTTGGGTAAATTAAAAAAAGAGCGAAAGAGCCTATTTTAGCAAACACTTTTTGATGCATTCAGTTCACAACCCGTCCATGAAAGTGTAAAAATAATTCAGTTTCGATACCAAATCGAAAATGTCTAACAAAACTATTATTATTTGGCAACTTAAGTGAACAAAAGTGACTAAAACAATAAGTAACAAATGAAATGAATTTAAAAAATAATAAAAAAGTGAAACAAACTACTCATGACGTGAAAATAGAACAAGTAAAAAACTCGAATTAAATACTGCCAAAAAACAGAAAAGACCAACATTTTGAAGAAAAACACTTAAAATAAGTGTTGAAATTACAAATGAAACATAGAATAAGACAACAAATGTTGAAAAAAACTTTTGACAGGAATTATGTTCAAAGTACGTTAAATATTAGAACAAAGTGCATAAGAAAGTTCACAAATGAAATAGTACATAGACAAATAAAGTAGTACAACTTATTAATAGTACATAAAAGTTACTGCACTAGTAAACATAAAAAAATATCAGAAGATGATGGTTGAGATGATAGACAAAAGTATCAAATTATGAGCAACACCCACATTTCTAAGAAAAAACATTGAATCAAACTTAATAAATGTTCACAAGAAGAGTAGATAAAACAACATCAAAGTTATTTTCCCAATAATGAAAAAACTGTGTGTAGTAAAAGAAAAACTATAATCAATGAAATAAGTGTAACCAATGTTAAAAAAAACCTCATTCTATACAATAAAAAGCCATAATTGTAAATTGAACCATTGAAGTAAGTATCATTTGCGAACATTTTTCTATTAAACATCATTTTTTCTATTTCTATTTCCATTTCTATTCTCTTTTTATTTTGCTTTCTGTTTTCCTATTAAATAGAAAATATGAGTGTTCTCAAAGTAAAAAATGTGCATGAAAGCTACTTTTTCAACACTCTTAACTGTGGAACTATTCAAAATATGAACAGTGTGGAAAACAAAACACAAACAAAAACTAGAAAAAGTATCATAAGGTTTAAATAATAAAGTAACAAATAAACAAGCGCTTCAAACTGCCGGATAGCAAAATAAAGTGTGTACAAAACAATTGAAAAAGACTAGTTTTAAAACAAAGAAAGCAAACTTTAAAACTCAAATACTCTAAATTTCACTCGCCCTCTGAGCACACCGCGGCCCAAATTTTAAAGCATCGCATCGCATTTATTAAACCAGCATGCATTAAAAAGCTTCCCCAAGCTCAGCCCGCGAAAGGACCTGTTACATTTCCCACAGGCTTTAACTTTTTTTGTTTTTGTTTTCCCCTTTCCGTGCTGCGGAATAACGCAAAGAAAGGCAAAAACCGAGGCACCTAGATCTTGGCCGCAAGCTGCAGGCGACCAGAAAAACGCTACCCCGTTTACAAGTGCACCACACAGGGCGCTTTTTCTCATTTTATCTCACCGGAAACCATTTCCCCGACCATCCCGGGAAGGGGGGAGGGAGGGGGGGCTGGAGGACTTGAGACTCGGCCGCCTGGGGACGTTCTGCGAACGTCGCAAAGTTTGCTCCTATTGCCCGCCCCGGTACCTGCTCGTAATATCGACGCCGGCTCGGGCCGGGCGGAGATGGAAAAGTTTTGGAAACCTCTGCGCAAACACTCAGCGCGGCAGATCTTCGAGAACGAACGAACGGAGTTTTCCACCGGATTTTATAGTACTATTTTCCAAACTGGTTTTCCCTTTACTCACACTGGCAGCTCCTACCTACATCCTGCGGTGTGGACACGAAAAAAGAACTGTTTCAGAAGAAGAAACTACAGCTGCAAACAGTGGCTGATAACAACGGAAGCACTGTCTTGCAGAGGAAGCGGTACACACATACATCCGAAAACCATTCCGCACCTACTACACAAACCTTCTCTATTCCGGTAAGATCAACATTTCTTGGATAGAAAAAACATATTCTCACACGGTATATGGGCGATGTTCACGAAGCTGTTCGCTCGTCCGTCGGTTTTTGCCGTCGTCCGTCCGTTAGTCTCCTTATCGAGCTGACAAATATTAATTTTGAAGAGCCGCACTTTTTAGTGATGATTTTCTTACGCTGCTTAAAAATACACCAGCAGCGCGAAAGGATGGAACCCCGAAAGGAACGAACAGAACGGACGCCCGGAACGCCGAAGACCGGAAGGTCCAGAAGGTGCTGGTCACCGCCCGGTCGTCGTGATAATGGTTTTTGCGCGCTTGCCTTCCGGTCCGCTGTTGCAGGCTGGTGCAGATTCTGCCCGGTCAAACCACGAAACGTTTTTAGCAAACATTCTTTACACCACCGCCACGAATAAGCTATCCCCTGGGGTTGGCGCGAGAACAGAAGAAGGTTTGGGAAGTTTCATTTTTTTGTTTAATTCGCTTTACTTATTTGAAGCGAATTTAGGCGTTGACGTGATGAATGGCCAATGTCAGATCGGGATAAAACTTTGCCGTTTTTACCTTCCTGGCAGGGTGGAACGGGGGGATAGAGGAGGGGGGAGTTCGTTTTTGTTGCTTCCAGAACCGCCCAGGTTCGTGACAGCGAGAACTTTAAGTTATGGCCGACGAGTTTGTCGACTTGAACGTGATGGTAAATCTTGGTCGAAGTTTTTTTTTTTTCTGCGATTTTTTGGTTAAACGGAAATGTAACAAAAAGTCAGTATCGCTGCTTGGTGATGGAAAACAAAATTTATACGTATTAAAAATATTTAAAAAAAAAACAATTGAAAAAATATATAATATATAAAAATAAACATTGAATATCTTACAGATAGTTTCAACTGTGTATTAAAACTTTGAAAAAATGCATGTAAGATTTAAAATTATTAACATACTTCTGTCTGTTTTACACACTTGCTGAGACTTGCTATAACAAAAATCGTCACGATAAATAACAACAAAACAATGATAAATGAAAAAGATGAAAAAGATAAATGACAAGAAAAGAGCAAAACTTGTCAAAATGTATAAAAAAGTATCGAATGCCAAATCGATACCCTAAAAAACCTTCTTGGTGTCAATTGACACAAAATGCAATGATTTTATTATAAAAAATGACTTTTTTTAGCATAGTTTTTTGTTTCCTAGTAATATGTTTAGTCCACATTCCTGGTTTGTTTACTATGGTTGCCAGAAATGTTAAATAATGACTACAAATATGTAGAAGATGTAATCAAAAGCTATATCTGACCCCAATTTTACTTTCATTGCACACATCACAGAATTTGTTCAATGTTTCATAAACTATCAAAATGACCGATTATTGAACAAAAAAGGGGCGAAAAGCCAGGCTTGATTGAGAAGACTAGAGAACACTTTGAGAAGACTAAAATTGGAAAATTGGAAAGTTTTCAAATATTCAACCCAATAATTTTGGAGAACGCTGTTCTAGAAGGAAACCCATATTTTCCAAGCAAAATTGGAATATCTGAAAATGTACTATTTTCATGGGGTTGTATTAAAGAGAACTGAAAATATTCGAGGGTCACAACTAACTCTGAGAATTTGAGAAATTTTCAAAATAATCTGTTACTAGCAATTTCCAGTTTTTTTGACACTGAAAAGACCCTTAGTTCTTTTTAACCTATTCAATACGCTCACTCTGTATAATTCATTGTAAATGCATACATTTCAAAATAAACCAAAATAAACTCAACATGCTTTTTTAAAAGTGCCGAGCGGTTTATTCAAAATAAGCTCGAGTGGAATCGTAATTAAGTGGTACGAACCGTGAAAGTCTTTCCCTGCTCGGAGGTCTGTATTTTTTAATTTGAAATAAAATGAAACGTAATTACCAAGCACTTCCACTCCATGTCGACCGTCACAACCGTCACATTGTGACGTTCCAAATGTCAGCTTTGACGCACGCAAGCTCGGGAACGCCTAATTGTTCGCTCGCTCTCACCCCTCCCCAAAAACCAGCCGGTTATTAACATCGGCAGCATTCTTAAGCGCTCATTAAAGCTCACTCGTCCGCGCGCCCTCGCAACACCCGGGAATGTTGATAAATTTCATTAAAACCATTCCGGGCTCGAACTGCTGCTTCGGTTCCGCGCAGTGACAGTGCGACAGCGAAGTATGATTGAATTTGCACCCAGCGCTTCGCACGGCAGCTGTCATTTGCCACCGAGTGCTCACGAAATTTCACCAGTCACCGGTGCTGCCGGGCACGCGCTAAGGAATGCCCTCACTCACACCACGCACCGACGAACGCAAACCAGAAGCCAGAATAATTTACACCCGGAACTCTGGAAGCTGGTGCCCGCGCAGGACCGGAGGAAAAGCATTAAATTCTTCCCGAGAAAAAAAACATGTTCACACGAGCGTCCGCAGTAATAGGATTTTCGGCTTCACCGTCATATCGCTCGACCACTTGAGCCGCGCCAGGACTCTGGTCCCGAACCAGTGAGGCGAATTTGACTCCGTGTCTGTTCGTCAAGGTTGGCACCAGCGCTGACTTTTCTCCACACAACCCGGTAAACTGGAAAGGGTACGGGTTAGAGATGTGCGTATCGAGTCAGAGTGAGTGAGTGACTTAGAGCTTTGTAATGAAAAGAGTGGGTTAACTCCTAATAAAGAATTTTATTGACTCTTAAGAGAGTCGTTAGAATCAAACTCACTCGCGAGTGAGTAGCAACTGGCCGTAGGGCTCCGAATCTCAAAAGAGTGAGTGGGAGTCGGAAAACGAGTAGGATAGGGAGTGAGTCATTATAATAAAACTCACTCACGAGTGAGTAACAACTGGCCGTAGATATCTGAATCCCAAAAGAGTGAGTGGGAACGAGTGAGTCGTTATCCCAAAAGAGTCACTAAACAAATGGGCCGTTATAATCAAACTCAGTAGAGAGTGAGTAACAACTGGCCGTTGGGCTCCGAATCCCAAAAGAGTGAGTGGGAGTCGGAAAACGAGTGAGTCGTTATAATCAAACTCACTCGTGAGTGAGTAACAATTGACTGTAGGGATCCCAATCCCAAAAGAGTCACTAAACGAGTGAGTCATTATAATCAAATTCACTCACGAGTGAGTAACAACTGGCCGTAGAGATCTGAATCCCAAAAAAGTGAGTGGGAGTCACTAAAGGTGTGAGCCACTATAATTGAACTCACTCGAGAGTGAGCAACAATTGGTCATAGGGATCTGAATCACAAAAGAGTCGCTAAACGAGTGAGCAATTATAATCGACTCGTAAAAGAGTCGCTAAACGGTCCGAATCCCAATGGTGAGTGAGTAAGAGTGAGTCAACTCCCTGAAAGGAGTTGTTATTCCCATCTCCAGTACGGATACGACGCTAAAAAATCATGTCTTTCCGAACGTGGCCACCGCCATTGCATTTATTATTAAATAAGCTGCAAACGGACGGAAGCAGCGACCCACCCGGCCCGGGTGACATGTTGGCGTAAGGTTGCCGAAACTTCGGACGGGGTGAAACTTTCCGCAAACATATGCGACGGACAGCGCAGCAGCTGCGGCTTTGCCAGCTACCAGGGTGGTGCTTCCGGGTTTGTCCCAGGGTGAAGTTAGAATTTGTCAGTTAATTTAATTTGCACCTTCCAACGCACGGGTGGCACGAGTGTGGACACATGGCACCCTGGGACCGGATTGAAGCTGATGAGTTATTTTAACTTACGGCATACTGCTGCTACAAAATACCACTGAGACTTCACCAGAAGAGGCTTTATTTTATGAGAATTTTAATGGTTGTATAACTTAAGCAACCTTTTATATTAATTTATCGAAATAAATCCTTGAAATAGTCATATAATTAAATTATACTTGAATACTCCATCAAATAAATTAGTTTGTATATTGTAAAACACATTTCAATCTAAATCTGGAAGGGCTAAGACATATACAGCTTGTCAAAAAACAATCAAAACCTGCACACTCAGCAAAACTAGAAAATCGTCCCAAGAAATTGAAACGTCATCGCTGGCCATGCTCCCTGGCAGAACATTCTCCTGGTTTGTACGTCCCGGTCCCGAACGGAAACCCTCCTTACGTAAAAGCGAACGCGTCATTTGGTCCCTCGTGCCGGATTGCGTCGCTGACGGGCGCGGGCTGACGCCACAAATCGTGTCGCCCATTAGGCGACCGGTACCTGTTTTATCGTGTACGCAAGCCGTGACACGGCCCGTCACGTCACAAGAACGTTGGTTTTTTTCTGTTCTTCGTTTTCGACCGGTTGCTACTACTACCTGCTACTACTACAACCACTACCGCAACCGCTGCTAGCTCTGGGTCATGTGTGCCTTGCGTTACGTAAAACTTGTTGCGACCCACCTTCTGTCAACTCATTCGTACTAATTCCACGGAATGGTCCTGTTCGCAAACCATTTAACCCCCTTTAGGCAGAAGCCGACAAACTGTTGCTGTCCCCTCAGGCCGCTGTACTTCTGGTGAACTCTTCGTGCCTAGGACGATCAGAATCTCATTTGCCTACTCGGTGTTTTTCGCTCGCTCTCTCTCTCTCTCTATCTCTTGCTCCTTCTTTTGGAACCCTTGACGCCAGCACGTCCAACACGTCCAGCACGATGAAGATGTAGAATACCCGATTGGGAGTGAGGAAATGGAGCACAGGAAGGCCGAACACGAGACGTAAAGCATGCAAAATAACCCAGCACCGCCCACCAAACAAGAACAACGCGGCGACCGAGCGCGGAGGCCTCCACAAAACCCAACCCGAACCCGGGTTTTGACGAGATGAAAGGAAACTCGATACTTTCGGATGTTCCGGTGGTGCTGGGAATGCTTTTTTCCACCCGGTGTTTGTTGTTTTTTTCTTCTTCCTCTTCTTCAAACAAACATGGCCTACCTCAAAACCAAAGCAAACCGAACGCCGTGGGGTGCTGGCTGGTGAGCAGATAACGGCCAGGTGGTATTGTTTCAGTGAACAAAAACATTGGAAAATCGCCTCTGTGTGTATGTGTGTTTGTATGATGCGGTGGGCGAGTTCGATCGAGCCGCTCGGGGATGTGCTACTAGGTCAACGTCTAGCTTCCAGCCTCCAGCAACAGCCTCCGGGCGTACGCTGGTGTTTGGATTAGTTGTTCTTTCATTACCCTTTTTGCTTTCAAGGGCGTGTAGTTTCCACTAGCCAACATCAAAATCCCGTACCAGACACTAAAAAAATACCAAGCGCAGATAAGATATAAAGCACCCGGCAGGGTTTGCTAGCAACGTGCATAAAAAAGTCGCTTGTTTAATCAGGACGATGACCAGCCCAATACAGGCAGCGACACAACGCTGGAAATAGAATACCTGGAGTCAGGTTAGGAGCTGTTTTTTTGTTCCTTGACGAACCCAACAAACAGCGCTGTGTCCTTGTGCGCGATGGGTTCACTCTCACCATCCAGCAGAACATGATCCAGCCCATCAGCATCATCCGGAGGAGGCGTCATTTCATTCCTTTTGACTGAGCACAAGCTATTTCCATATCGCTCGCCGTCATATCGTGTTTGCTCGGGAGTCGGTTTTTTCTGCATTGCTTTCCTCCCCAGTTTTTGGACCTCCCCAGGCAAAAACCCAACACATCCAAGGCCGAGGTCGTTCGAGATCAAAGCGATTTAAAAATAGCCTCCGGCCGTGTAAAACCATAGTCTTCCACTTTTCCTCTCACTCTCGCACTCCACCTGATGGGCTTGTGATGTCCTGATGTGCCGCTGGTTAGCAAATAACTTAATTTCACTGCTCGAGTTAGATCATCCAGCAATGCGAAAAGACATACTCGATTACTTCCCGGCAAGCGCTGGGCCAGGAATGAGAGCTGTTGAGAGTTGTAATTGCAAAACCCACATTACGCACACTTTACTGCGAACCAGAACCGCAGCCATCAGAAAGCCAAACCATCAGAACGAACCCTCCGAATGGGCGTCAGGTAAAGGTTCCCAAGCCAAATTGATTACTGATACCGATCTTCAATCAAGACGTCCCAACCGGGTTCGGGTTACCAGTGGCTTGGATTTTCTCTGACTGTACAAAAGCGGGAGGTAGCACAATTGAGACCGGTCGACCACAGAACGTGGTCCAAGGGGGGGGGGTCGCCCGTGTGTGTGTCTGTGCGTGGAGGTGAAGTCATCTAAATCTCGAGCATTTCTTGATTTACCGGTTTTGCGAAATCGGTGACATCGTCAAGTGGGCTCGAGAGCGCACAGCCAGTCCTATTGCGTGCTTCAAGCTGGAGGTCACACGCCACCCGGATCAAGTGTGCCGATGGAAAGTGCCCGGGTGCAATCCGGGCGCGCGTGGGAGGATGGTGTCGAGCGATATCAAATTCCCGCTTCATCTGCTCGGGAGTCTCTCCTCCGAAGTGAGTGACGGGAAGTCCGGAACCGGTTTTGCGAGACGGGATGGGAAAAAGGTTGAAGATAATTCTAATGAATTCCTAGCAAGTATCTGGCAGTTTCTTCGCTAGTGCCAACAATCGGAAATGACAAGTACGGCTGTGGAGTGATCATTGCTCGAGCATCTTGGAATGGGACACAGGGATTGCTGGGCGGGAGTGTAAATAGATGTGGACAGAATAAAGACTTCACAAATCTGAAGCGTACTGGTGGATCTGGAATATCAAGGACTAGTATCTAGAGCTCTTTACATCGCAATGATATCCTATCTAAAAACGATCCAGTAAATATAGCTGAGTGGAGAGATATTTCCGGATATATCTGGAACAATAGAATACAAATACTCCTATCTGGATCCAAAACGACTAGTAACATTGAATGTAGTAACAGCAAGATCTTGCGTTCTTGGACACTCGAAAACTTCATTTTAGGATATTGCAAAATGATGTCTTTCTTTAATCAAGACTCAGTGCTATCTATTATTTAACCTACCCCCAACTAACTCAGTGGAGTGTCTTCAATTCAAAGCCCGCTGCAACCGTACTGCGTCGCTCAGCAGTCATCGCCGCGCGCGGTCAAGAGATAACCATCCAGAAATGGTTCGCTTGAAATTTGCCTCACTCGAACGTCGCAAGAAAGGGCACTGTACGGTGGGCAGCTGGCGCAGTACGCTAATACTTGGAATTGCCCGCCACCCAATCCCGAAGCGACACGACGAGAAAATGTGTGTTTGGAATTTTCCATCAACCCATTCTTTGCGTCGCTCCGGAACGGAACTGTCGCACCCTCGGTTGCTCCAGTGCGGAGAGGAGGGAGTCACATCTACGCTGCATTACGAGAAGCCAAGAATGAAATCTTATTCGGTCCGCAAACAAGATGGTAGCGACGCACAGTGGGCGTAATGCGTAACTTTGGGGGGGGGGGGGACATTTCTGCTTACATATCCATAACTTCATGTCAGTTGTAGTGCTGATGCATGTTGCAAAAGTTACTATAATTATGGCACCGCTATCGAATAAATTATCTTTATGAATCATAACATGAATTGAGGTTAGAATTTGTACTCGCATATTTTTGACTTGTCAAGTGTGGATTCATCAAACGGCCATGCGTTTGAGTGGAGACGATGCTATCTGTACATTTAGTTCTGTAATCCCTAACTCTGACTGTTAACTCTTCTTTAACATGGCTACTTTCCCTCCTTAAGATCTTTGATTATCTGAGTGTCTACATCAACTCTTGTTTTGCTTTTGAGAAGCCTGCATTTGACGAAGATATCAAGCTCATTGAAAACTATTTTTTCAATTCTTGAAAATGTTTGAAAAAAAGGTAAAATGGAGAAAACCAAAACACGGGCCAAAACAATGCCAGTAATGACCCTCCAATGAGACTTCATGGATGACCTAATATTGTTCACGATTTGTTCAAGCAATTCAATTCAAACTCCAGACGAGATTGATATAAGAGTACTCAAGCACTTTGTACTTATAAGAGTACAGCAAGGATATCCTTATTGTAAGAACTTAAAGCCAAGAGCTTGACTGATTAAAAATCGTCAAGACCATAACAGTTGCACATGAATTAAGCGTTTTCTGTTCTTCAAATCTTCTGCCTTGAGAACGCAGGACTGTTACATCCAACAGATATTGGATAATGTAGTTAGATACCATTTATGTGCAGAACTTGATGCATCTCCTGATATACTTCATGTTTTCAACACTCTAACTGTCATGTCCACGCCGTTTCCCAATGTGCCCGAACGTAGCGAAAAGCACCCACAGCACAACAGGTTACCCACGCACACACAGACACGGCGTTGCAGAAAACAACGGGTTGAAAAGGACAATTTCTTTATGCTCTCAAAAAAAAACAAAAAACAAAACACTCATTTTCTTTATTGCATTTGGCCGCCGGTTGCCTAGCGCAGACGTCGTTCTCACGAGAGTTATGAGAGCCCTGTGCGTATCCGTTTTCTTTCTGTGTGTCGCAATCGTGTGCGTCGAATGCAATGTGCCCGTGATATGTCTCTTTATTAGCTCCCTCCTCTCATCCCGACAACCCACTCCAGCCCGAAACGGCTCGATTCCGTTCCGAGAAGCTTCACGTACCCACGCGGCATCCGAAAAGGTCAACCTTTACCGCGCGCGCTGTGTGTGAAAATGTCCTCCTGACAAGAAAATATCTTCAGCCTTTTTTTTTTGCTCCACTCCCGCACGTCCCACACACAGTCGGGGGGAGGCGAGATCGACGAAAAGCTCGGGACGCTAATCGTGCTCGGGCGTTTCCTGCCGGGCTTTTCCAACACCACGCCCGCGACCTTTACCCGGCGCGCTGTTGCTGCACCGTTCCGGGAAAGCCGCGTGCTGTATCGCATTTAAATTTGACATTTACCGATGCGCAGCCGAGCTTCCAAGTGTCTATCCCCGGATCGCTCGGGCCCGCGTGGGCATCTCCCGCGGATGGCAGCGGCAGACAGATAACAACGCGCACAACGCTGCTCGAGTGGCTGGCCATCTCCACCGATTCACCGAAAGAAAAAAAAACTAAGATAAATAAATGGGGTAAACATAAATAAAACGGATCCTGCACCGTTGCGGAGAGATTCGGCCCCCGCGCCCGAGCGCCGAAAATGAAAACAGCGTCCACGAGCGTCGATTGAATTAATGTGTTTGCGATACAATCAAATCAGCAAACGGCAACAGGGCGGCGTGGGATCTGTACGCAAGCCGAATCCATCATGCAAAGGACGAAGCGGCCCGGCGGCGCACACACGCAAAACATCGCCCGGGCAGAACAACAGCGTCGTAAAAATCACCCCGCGCCGGCCTCGGTTATGAAGAAAAATGTTATTGCCTACATTCATCCTAATGTCGCGTCGTTTTGCCGATTGCCACCGCCCACCCATCACCTGCCGCCTGCCGCCCCACCCTTTCGGAAGCTTTCGTAAAAATGGGAAACAATGGCCGCGGCCGGGGCAATATATCTGTGCGGGATGCGTTCGGGTGGTTTTTTTTTGGTTCCTTTGTGCGAACGCCTCAAAAGAAAAGGTCAACCCATCGGTCCGGGTCATCGGTGGGAGATGACGTCATTGCTGGGGCTGTGGCTCCCAGCGTTGGGCCTAGCAAGAAGCAAGAAACAGAAACACTTTCACCGCTATAAATCAGATCCTGCAACGTTGTAAGGGACAACGGACTTCTACACCGTCGGGCGGACAATGGCAGGACTTAATGCGTGTTCCGAGCTTGGTTTCGGTGTGCTTGAGTGCTAGGCGAGTGGGGAGTTAAGGATGAGCAACCTGTTGTTGTGGCTTTACTTTTTTGTAAGCGAGAGAGACGATGATGAAGTGAAACTGGAAAGAATCTTCTATTACATCGCTTACTTAAGAGATAGAGCAGCATTTATGAGGTGATTTATATTATAATGAGAAAGATCTCTATAGTTTACGATATTCCAACATACTTTTAGTTGTAATATTCAGTATTCATTGAAAATATTCCATTACAAACTAAGAATCCGGTTCAAAGGGCCAAATATTCGATCTGCAATAGGAACTATAGCTTGTATTTACAATATGTTTCTTTAAAATATACTGTCTTTCTAGAGTTTTGCAGCAACATTCATACAAACTATGACGGAGACTTCTTAAGAAGATAGGTCTCTCCTAGAGAAACCATCTATTTCACTACATGCTTCATCTTTCTGGGAAGTAAAGCCTCCCTGAAGAGGAATTCCCCAAAGTGCGCAGGTCGTTTGTGTCCCTGGACTCTCCAATTCTTCATTGCAAGCACTTACGTTTTCGCGTATAAATCTGTATGTGCTAATACTTCGGGGATTTGTAAATAATTGAACATAATTCTCTATGCAAACTTGTTACCTGATCAAAACTTTATTCATTAAAAAAAAATAAAGATGGCGAGACTATAGTGGTTGGCTCACTAGCAGTTAATATTATTTAGAAATGCCATATTTTAACAGTAAGGCAAATTTTTGGCAAATTCTTGACAATCCATTATCCATTAGCTTCCACCTTGGGAAGACTTCACTGTACATGTACAATTACTTATTGCCAGTTTCAATAGTTTTAAAGTTTATTTGAAACTATATGCCAAAAATTGACTAATTGAAGAGAAACTCGATGCAAGAACATCATGCAGGTCCAACTTGAACCTATATGACACTCCAATCATTTCTCAAAACCCGTTTGCATGAACTCGTTAAGCGCGAATGCTGTCAGTCCTGTCAGTTGCCCTATTCATCTCTCAAAATCGTGTTTGAGATTGGAAGGCACAACTCAAGCGCAACTCGGCATAAACAAACATTTTGGGCTAGTTTGTCAACAATTATATATATGTTTGTAGCGAGGATATTGTATTTTAGTCATTGTCGTATGTTCATGTGGTGAGTTCAGCGATAAAAGAGCACAAAATTTTGAAATGTAGTCTGCTCCATCTCAGGCGCAACTACCAATTATCATGTCTACACGAAGGGATGCGTATTTGACGTTATTGTGGAGTTGCGCCTAGAGTTGCGCTTGGTATTGCGCTTCATGTCACTGGGTTTTCAAATACCATCCGTTAACATGTTTTCTATAGGAAACTTTATCGTTCAGATCGGAATGAAAGGTTTGAATAATTGAAGTTTTGCGTAGTTTTACGACATTAAGAAGAGCTACACTCGACTATGTTTAATGCCGAAGATATTGATCATAATGGATATTATATCACAGTACAAATTATACATCGTGTGTAATATTCTCATTTTGCTCTTATCTATTCCCTTAAAGAACTGAAGATTTCAGCAGGTTTTGCTTCTAAACCTAAATAACATTGTCCACCAAAAACAGCGTAAAACAAAAAAAACTGCCACAAAGGGTTGTACAGGAGTCAACTCCCCAAAAGATTCGAAAAACAATCCAAACAATCTAAACGAGTCATAAAACACATCCATAACCATATGCAGCAACCACACTGGACACGCCACACCAATGTGGTCTGTGGTAATAAAGAATGTGGCTCAGTGAGCCCTTCAAACTCTCAACCCATCGTAACGCACGTCACTCAACCGAGGGGGTGGGACGTCCGATTAAAATCGGTCACAAGCGATGGAAAAAAGCGATCCAAACGCGACCGTGGTCAACGCACGGAAACCATCAGGATTGTCCGTCAGATGAGGAAATGTTTTCTATGGTTCTGTCGTTGTTGCTTGGTTCGTTCATCGACTGACACGAAGCCCACTCCCACGGATAGTGCACCCGGTGCGGTTGCTCCGGTGATTAAGGTGATTTTGACCTTTCCAGCAACAGTGTGCGATGTGATGTGCGGCAGGGTAAAAACGGCTCCCAATTTGCCCTGCTTCGGCGGTTAAACGGTACCGCCACACACGGGCTGCGGTTACGGTGGCCATTTTGTTGCAACCATCATTACCGTCGGCTCCAGGGGGGTTCCTGTGGGAAATTCAATGGGAATCGATCGAAACCGTTGCCCTGGCAGGTAGGCGAGTGTGATGAGGCAATTTTCGGGTGTCTGAATTTTCGGTCCGTGTAGGAAGCCCTGGGTAACCTGCGGCTTCCACCCTCTCGCAGGGGACCTAAGGGCACGAGGGTTCGGGGTCTGAAATCAGATCACGGGCGGACGCTTTCCCACCCTGGGCCCTGGGTATTAGTTGGGGTCGGGTCAGGAATCGGCATTTCTTCCGCGCAACGCGGGGAAGGAGAAAGTCAGCCGCCGGGCCGGAGGGAAGTCGATCGATCGCACCACCTTCCGAGACTTGGCTTCCGCCGTAAATGGAGGCGCCTAGTCGAGCGTAAAAAAAGGCCATCCCTGTAAGAATATGGCGCCCACCGAGATGGCGTAGTAAAACCGTAAGCTTCCCCCTGAAAGGAAGTCCCCAACACCACCACCAGCCGCCACCATCGTGAACCGTCAGCATCAAACCGTTTATCGGTGAAAGGCAGCAACAGTGCCGGCGTTGCATCATCACCATCATCTTCGCTTTGCCCGCTCCTGGGGGAAGCAAAGTGACGATCCCGCGGGCGTCTGCTAACAGGCGAGTGGCTGGGAAGATATTTAGCTTTTCGATCGATAGCCCAAGCGACACACAGCGACTTGCCGGTATCTTCCGGTTTGCACGTACAAGTCAGCGCACCGGCCCAATTTTCGGTGACATTCACGGTGCTCCCGGGGGGCAAACCGTTTTGGGGTGATGGGGAGAAACTTTCATTACCGTACAGCGTCAGCCCCAGCCTGGGCCACGGGCTCATATCTCGAGCGAATGCTGCGGTGGCGGTTGCGGTAATAAAGTTAATTTTAGGATCAACCACATGACTTCTGGTTGGTTGACGATGTGTTTTTTTTCGGCCATTACCCGACCCGAATCGAAATCTCTGCCCCGAAGCAGCAGGTTGACGATTACCGTCAACCTGCAGCGGATGAAAGTTGATACAGGGTGGACCGGGGCGAAAGAGATAAGGTGATTTTAGAGTTGGAGTTGGAGTTGGAGTTGGAGTTGGAGATCGGTTTCAAGGACAATATATTAATGGCCGTCATATTTTGACATATTTTTGTATTGCAATGCATTAATGACAACTCTGTAAATTGTATCTTCGAATCGCGCCACTACTTTACTCTACAACCTCATAGTCCAAAATTTGCTAGAAGACCGCCAAAACTTCACGATTTCACCTGCAACTAAACGTCTCCTTCTAAAAGGAACGAACTGGAGACTCTTTCTTCATCTTCCTCCTCGCGTGTCCAAAACACTTCTTCCTCCTTCTCATTTGTCAACAATTGGCCCCTGTCCTTCACGTGATCTATATCTCTTGGCGTCGTTATAGTAGGTAGTGGCCAAGGTCGCTACAATATTATGCTTAACCTTTTTCTTGAAAAACGCGACTGCTGCCCATGCTGCTAGTCACTAATGCAGTACATTGTCAAAAACTTCTAAAATATTGCGCTTTTTACGCTGACTGTGTAGATTTGATCACGAATTTCGCATATAAGGGAGCATTTTTCGAGCAGAGGTTTGTCGGTTCATGATTTTTTTTTGTTTTCGCTTCCGAAAAAAGTAATAAAAAAAACTGTAGAAAAGTTTACATTTCTTATCTAAAGCTAGATGCGATTCTTAGTGTGTTTTAAACTGCGTTCACGCCGAGCTTCAGTTCTTCATTCGTAAACAAAACTCCACAATCAATCAGCAACGAATCGTTACTTGTAATCCGAAAAAGGTTTTCCGAATCTGTTTCTGACAGTTGTGAGAGGATGCACAAGAATAGATTAATGTCTTGCTCAAACACCTATAACGAGCAAACTAAACATAAATAAATACTTGAAAAAAACATGAAAAAAAGTTCCTATGACCAACATCAAATATCAAATAACATCCTTAGTAATCAAATTCGAAAATTATGTTCTATCGTCGAATATTAGTACCGCGGAAATCCAGAAGAGGGCACCACTTGTCTACTATTACTGATTAAAGCTATTTATTCGCCCTTCTGTAGTACTTCTTTACATTTGAGTTTTCTAAATTTGTTAAATATGTGCTGAAGATACGGTAGATAAGGAGGTAGATACGGAGGCTACTTTCGAATAAATGAATTGTCAAAAAATGCTCATTATAGTAACCAAGATTCTTATAGCGAAGAGCGACAAAGATCAAATAGCCTGAATCGTGCATGAACTCCCCAAACCTCTCGAACGTACTATGACTGCAAGGTTTCAACTCCGTATCAGCAGTTCAAACGTTTTTTTCCCCCCAAAAACAATGTTTCCCTCTGCTAGGCATAACATCTACGCATGCTTACTGTTTCAGTAAATCAAAGCAAACACACTCGAAGTAACAATATTTGCCCGCATCGACATGCAAACACCGCAACCAATCAACGATTGGCCCCTACCCGTGCGCACCGCATTTGCCCTCGTGCGACGCGCAGATTTAATTGATGAAAGAGCGCTGGTGCTATTTTTAGTTCTCACACGGTGGACATACTCCGCCTGGCCGGGCACGTCCACCCACGCGTCGGGTACCACTTTCATCTCACGGATGGATAATGTGTAATGAAATAAGAGCCGACATTGATTAATATCCATCATAGAAGGCAGCGCGTCCTGTGCGACCCCTTTTGCTCCGGGCAAACCCGGAGCGGGTCCAGGTGCTAATGGTGTCTCCCGGTGAGGAAGACACCCGCACGAACTTCTTCCCGGTGGATAAAGGAGGCTCGCCCGCCGAGCGATACGATGGAAGATAGATCGTTCTCGGCGCTGCTGACAGGTTGACTGGCTCGCTGGCCGTGCGCCGGTCGTTCTTTGGAGACTTTGGAGACGCTAGTCAGCAACGGCGTGCCCAGGGTCGTCAATCACCCGGTCGTCTACATGTCAACGGGGTAACGGAGTGTGCTGATTTTGGGGGGAGGCGAACCAGCATCTGCACCGGTGGCGCAACACGTCCGTGACGTCAGCAAACACTCGAAGGAGGCGTGTCGATGTCCTTGTCCGTATCCGCAGCGTAATCGTTTCAGCTCGTCTAATTCGCACGCCGTGAGGCGAGTGGTCGGACCGAGAACACGTACGGCTCAACGCTCAAGTGCTGCTCGCCAGATTAAGATTATGAGCAGCTCGACGGCACACGCTCCACAGCAAATCGCCATGTTCAACAGTTTAATTTGCCTCCTTCCTTGCTTCCAAGGTTGAGGTCACCGCTGCAAGCCGGTGGGAGGAGCGCGCTTGCACCGGAAGCACCGGCCGACCGGTCCGATCTCATCTCACCGCGGCGCTACACCAACACAACACATGACGCCCCGACAGCAACGAGCCCGCCATTATCGCCGGGAAGTTCCGGGCCCCGCACAGGAACCAGTCAACTCCGTTGTTCTATGGCAAGGTTGCCATGCCTCCAAACGTCCCGCTGCTACATGCACACATTAAAATTGAGGTCAGCACGATGGGGCATCGCTGCAGCTGCATCACTATCTGCAAACCCACACAGCCGCACAGAAAGAGAGAGAGAGAGAGAAAGAGAGAGAGAGAGAGCGCTCCCGGTCCGGAGTGCGCTAAAACTTCAGCACCACAAAAACCAAAACTGTTAGCTCAGATTTTAATGAACTTATACTACAAGGCCTGCGTGTCCAACCCTGCCGCATCCCGCGGAGTTGGACAACGGCAGCAAGGAAAGTTATTAAAACTTTCCGCCATAAGCCAACCGTCGGAAGGCCGTATCGATTTGCCGGGGCCGTACCGTACGGCGGGTTTGGTGTTTGGGAACATTAACAACTCGCTCTAATTACAACATCTTCATTTCGCAAAAAGTCGCAACTGCAATCAGCCTTTTAATGCCGGGACCGTGCTGTGTTGTGTCAGGTCGTTGTGGTCGCTAGACGCTCGATAAGCTGCACTATCGGGCTTGCTGATGTCGTGTAGCCAGTGTACAAGCACACTCGTTTTATTAGTCTCGTGACTTCCTTCCCGGGAAAGTACGTCTTTTGTATGATAATGGTATGTTAAAAACAAAGCTGGTATGTGAGACATTGCGTTTGGAAGAAGAAGCTGATTGTTTTTCATCGCCATTGCAGCTTCTGAAGCAGATTTTTGTATGACAGTTGGTCTCACGCATTCAACTAGTCAATTATACTATTGACGATCTGTGTAGACCACTATGCGCAGCTGGGAACATGTCCAAGAATCGTCTCCACAGTGACATTTGACAGCTTCTGAAGTCCTTCTGAAATCGGAAACTTGCATTCAGAGAAACTCCCACCAACCTGAACTGTGTTCTTAAATGTGAGATGAAGAAACTGTCAAAATCTTGATAATATCTCCAACAAACCTTTCATGAACTTGGTGCAATACCAAAGAAAAAGGTAATGCAAAAAGTTTGCTCTGATCTGATGATAGAAGATTCTTAAAATAAGGTTGGAGAGGTCTGTAACTGAGGTATTACGTCGTAGATTGATATGACGATGAAGTTTATTATAACATCTTTCAAAATATTCGAAATCTCTGTCAAGGACTGATTACCTTCTGTGGCCAATGCTCAACGGCCGACCAACTCCACTTTAGTCGATAAAAATCTTGTCAAGTAAAGATTGAAACTCAGCACCCAACATGTTACAAACATCACTCGTATCAACTACAGTAACATAACACCGAGAATGTCAAATGCACAATACTCATGTAGTATTCTTGTTCAAATCTAAGTAGTCAAATAGTGCAGCACGTGCTGAAGTAGTGTCTTGGACACGATAAGACAGGTTCAAAATCTCAATTTGTCTGTTTTACGTCTAGCACAAAGTTATTATCTGAGTGTGATGATGTACATAAGCCTAGCTAGTCAAAAGGCACCATAAAGAGAAGGAGAAGCTCAAATCCAAATAAAGTGACGTATGGTACACTAAATTAACCCACTCATCTTCCTTCTGTAAGTAAACGTCTCACATCTTCTGCCAAAGCTCGATTTACAACTAGCGGACGATTTTACTACATTTTATAAATAAGCACATATTTTAACTAGTTAAACTTTCATGGCAGCTCCAGGTAGAAGGACACTTGGACTCAAAAACATTGAGACTTCCACCCGTAATAGTAACCGAGGGGATTAACGAGCAGGAAAATAATTCTTATCAAGAACCATTTCACGCAAGTGAAGAACCATGCTTCACTGTTCCCGCGTGGCCCCTTCTAGGCACTGAACGCGACGGTGTAAACGTGGGTCGTTCTGCGCCCCGTGGGAAATGAGGATATCGATTGCCGTTCCGTCCGACAACCACATGCGAGTCGCTGCTTCCCGCAACCACTACCAACGTCGAAAACGGCAAAACAAACAAAGAGAGTAAAACAAGAGTGTTGCATCTGTACGGGCATGCTCTTAACCACACACACACACACACACACACACACACATGAATCCACTTTCGCTCCCGCATAGTCAGACCAGGCACCAGGCAGTCATCATGTTGCATCGTCCATTTCCGCTTTTTACCATGCCAGCCTGTCCTTCTTCACCACACGACGTTCCGTTCCATCTCCACTTTCGGCGGTATCTTGCTGTACCCTATTTTATGCGCTCCGCCATTATATGGGACATGCAGCGCAGTTGAAACGTGCGGTACGTTTGCGGGCCACGTTTGCAATTTTGTGCGGCCCGAACTTGCCTCGAGCAGAAACAGGACATCACGTGCATTGAAAGGCCATTTTGGAGGCGCTGCGAACGACCGTCTAACCGGAGTGGGCCCGGTGGTGAAAGCAAACAGATGAAATAGATGAGGACACACAAGACACAAAAAAAACGCGCTTCCCTCGGGTCGAGTTAGTGGTGGCTGACCGCGACCAAGATGGTGGACAGCGACGACGACGACAAAAGAAGCCCACCACAATGAGCCGACCACAGAATGACGACGCTGATGGTCAGAGGCATGCTTTACTTAAAAGGCCCACCGGTCCGGGTCCGGCGGAATCACGTACGTAGCGAAATCACCGTCCCGGCGTGGAGGTTTTGTTTCGGAAAATTGATTTGATGGTTTGAGAAGAGGAAGCGTCCTTGCGTCCTCGTTTTGGTGTCATTTGGTCAGACAACAGCCACTCGCACGGACGGGTGATGGGAGCTGAAAGCAGTTTGCAGTTAGCAGTATCGGTGCATTATCTTGGCTTTATACTCTCCACGGTGTGTTCGCTTCCACGCAGCTACAGGAGCAGGGTTTTTCACGTGATCGACGTGTCCCTTTTTTGTTATGTGTCCACTACAGTGGACTTGTCAGTGGAGAAAATGCTATGTTACTTTCGATTGCATAAGTATTTCGGAATGTAATGTATATTCCATTGCAGTAGTAGTGAAGTTTTTTTTTTTATGGACATAATGAACATTGGAACTTTTCGCATGTACAGCATAGGTTCACTCAATTTAATACAATCAACAGCATCAGAAGCATTTGTACAAGGTTTCTTCATTGCCATTGTGCTCTTAAATTGTCTTTTAAATTGTCTCTCGGTCTACAAGTAAGATCTCAACGTTAAGATATTCCAAAAAAGAATATGCCAGCAGACTTGTTGTCTGAAATAGATAAGCTTATTCTGTTTAGTCCAATATAGTATCAATTTGTTATGATTTTAATGCCTTTCCAGTGAACTTCAAAGTCTTGTCAGAGTCAAAAAGCTCGACATGATCATGATAAAAGCCCTGTTCCAAAGCAGATTAAACTATTACTGCTTAAAACAATAGCTCCAAAGAATATTCAAACATATTCATTTAGACGATATACGCATAACTATAAAAATCCACGTTTAAATGGATGTTATATTTACTGTGACGGTCATCCCAATCTTAGAAACGAAAAAGTACCCGCCTAACACGCTGAAACTAAACCATCAACGCTAATAATTTCGCGAAAACTTAAGATGGTTTTATGAGCCATTAACTTCCCCCGCAATTCCAGTTTCCAGCTTCCAACAATCAAGCTCTATCTCAACAACAAAAAAACAACCCTCGAAATGACATGCCCGTGTCCAAATAAGCGCAGCTTCCAAAAACTTCACGAAGCGAAATCGAAGCGCAAGCGGTGGAAAGTTTTTCCCGCGAAGAACGAAACGAAGGAAAAAAAGCGGCAACACAATTAACATTTCACGAACAAATTCTTCGCGGAACGTAACTTTGCCGCGTGCAGCGCAAAGACCCCTTTTTGTCAGTCAGTCAGTCGGTCGGTCGGTCGGTAACGACAGTTTCATCTTCTCTCGCCACGGGCCGCGCGGCCAAACACTTATTTATTGCTTTCAGATTCGGAGCCCGGCCCGGGGTTTTGGCACAGAACCGACAATCGCCGCCTCCTGTCACTTTGGAGGGGGTCGGACGCAGTGGCAGCGTGATGGAACGGGAGGGCCAATTCCTTTTAAATGTCGTCCGTCCGCCCGACATGAGCATGCTGACATTTTATTCAAATCATGCTTTCATTTAGTGTCTTCTATCTCGGTGGCAGGCGGGTGCTCCCAAGCACCGGGAGTCTGCTTTTGACTTTTCGGTTGCGCTTACCGGCGATTTGCATTGCCATTCACTTGTTTTCAGCATTGTTTCGCCCGATTTTTTACATGCTGTTGCTGTTCACTCATTCTTTCGCCTTTCTTGGGTCTGGGCAAGTCCGCGCCGCTTTTGGAGTTGCCTGTGCAGTTGCTTTAAATTGCTTTCCCACGCACAATGCACACACTCACAATCGTCTGGATAGAACTGACAGCTTTCAACAGAAGGCAGGACTTAAGGACTGTGCCGGGGTAAAGCGGTTCATAAACAGTCCCTTTAATGTCCGTTCCAAAACCAATCTCCCTCACAACCCTCCCAACACTACCGTGTCTAGGTCCATTACGGAACGACATCACCAAATGCTATCAAATGTGTTTTATTGCGGCGTTTCTTTTTCTTCCTATGCTCCTTTTATTCCGCGAATTTCATTCCCCAAAACTGTCCACCCGAACCAAACCGAAGCGAATGACGAGCAGCCGTAATGAGATTTATCTTCCACCCTGTGCCTCCACCTTCTCCAAGTCCTTATAAGACGCGCCGTGGAATCGAATCGTCGTGAATCGGCCCAACGCCCACCTGACAGCGCCCTGTGCCTGAAGGGGCAATAAAACGCCCACCAGCAACGGTTGGAGCGCGTTGCGGCCATCGTGATAAGGTGAAAAATGAATTAAATCGCACGAATTAACACTCGGACTCGGGCGGTGACGAAGATCACCCAACGGAACGGACTCCAGCGAAGGTTGGCTTGTGTCTTGTGGGATGTTGTGGACAGTGTAAGAGAGCTCTTAAATTAATTGCTTCGTTCGAGGACTGGGTACACTCAAGGTGAAGCGCAAGTTCAACAAAGGGAAACCTTTATGATGTAGACAACAGGACAGAACAAAATCAATTAAACAGCTACAGATTTTGTAACTGCCAGACAAGGCAAGGTGAAATAAGATTTTCGCTTTGTTCAATTTTGAAGAAGTGTGTTTTTTAAAGCATAACATAGATGCTATTGAAGGCCTTTAGCGAATCTTCTATTCTGGCCGTTCTGGTGAGTTAGGCACCTTCTATCCATCTCAGTATCTCAGATGGCTTCTGTTATTATTTCTTACTCGTTACCTCTTTCTCTTTCTTGTCTCTAAAGGGCTTTATCGCCTGGGTCGTCCAGTGTCATTCTCCTTACATGACCAACGCACCAGAGCATATCGAAGAGGATGCACTGTCGACGACTCGATATAGCTCGTCGCATTCGCTTTCTTCACATACACCGACACAAGTATTCCTCGGGGGTTTATTTTACTCAGCATTCATATACTAAGTACTGAGAAGTATGTAAATTACAGGGCGATTCAAGTACACATGAGCTCAATTTTATTTAATGGAACTTAGTCTGACCCTTTGATGATCGAGCTAACTAAGGGAAGAGAGTCTGTAGTTCAACATCGTGTGAATTTGTTTCAGCTCCAGAGAGAAACTTCGAATTGAGTTAGTTAAATTCAACTACAAAGTTTGAAATCCATACATCTCCCAACGTCTTAAGCATCTTACCACTTAACTTATTGTTAAACTTATTGTTAAAAGAAACTTATTCAACAAAAAGTTCCTATCTTGCTTATTCCGCAGGTAAGTTGTGCCGAGTATTGCATAACGTACGGGGTAAGCAATAAGTTCAACTGCACGCCATCGTACAATAGCGTTAAATGATGCGATTAGGCGCAGCTTTAGGCGAAAGCAGCTGCTAACTTTGTAGCTAATTTGGTGACATAAGCCTTGAAGTATGCAATCCACAGAACAAATTGCCTAATTGATTTACGACCAGCCGCTGTAAGCATACATTTAAAAACTGTTGAAATGCGAAAAACCACCCTTACATTAATTATAATATCTTGATAATAACGCTATTTGTTGTCAGTAAAGTAATAAGCTGTTAATCAGCTTTAAATCAGCTGAATTGTTTTTTTATCGTCCCAATTTTAACATGGGCTGGCCAGAGTTGCATGAGCCTCCGTATTTTTCGACTCTGGTTTTCTACATTACAAACACGCTGATTACCAACTGACTAGCTACTTATTAGTCGTTTCTTAACCTCATAAGGGAATCATCAAGCTCTGAGGTGTTTAATTTGCTGACGAAACAAGAATAAAGAAGAAAATGGCACCTCCTTGTTGTTCCTATATCCAATGATATCCAAGATACAGTAAGGATCTAAGATACTAGTAGAAAAATTTGTTTAAAAATAAAACTAAATGAAAAAGTACTTCCAGCAATTCGCTTAGTCAGTGAGAGCGTTAAGCCTCTACACTGCAAATATGTTCAATGCAAATTATATCACAACGAACCACATAACACACGGCACGCCATCAATACGCGCACGAAGCAATCAATATGCAAAACAAAAAGGACGAGAGCAACAGCGGCACAAAAACGAAAACACACATACACGCACGGTCGCAAACAACGTGCAGCTCAACAGCTCAACGGTCCACCGCTAATGTACCGGTGGCATGCAAGCGAACAAAATCCACTTCACTGCGGCTCAAATCCCCTGAATAATGAACCGACCGGGTGGAGGCTAACAATGCCGGCTACAGTAACTATTACTCAAAGCGGAACCGAAACCGAAACAAAAAAGTAGTATATTTACACATACCAGCGCACACACACACACACGCATGGTCACGTACACGTTGGGCAGACGTTGTGAAACGAACCTCCACGAACGGCGGAATCATTAATTTATTTACTACCAAAG
>KB672846.1:1567114-1601050 GCA_000349145.1 Anopheles dirus | reverse complement strand
CTCGATGATCTGCCGATCGGTCGGTTTTGACAGATGCTGCCAGCTGCGGACAGTGAACTGTCTGGTGCGGAGTGCTTCCAGTGCAGCTTTTGTACGAAGACAAAGATGGTCTGACAGTCGATCGTATGCCTCATGTTTCTAGTGGCAAGAAGCTGAGAAAAGCTGGGAAGAAACTATGAATTAATGTTTAAACATAATCAATTTTCATAAAACTTGAGTGCAAAGAGTAAGGTGATTAGTTCTTTACAGATTTTTATCATCATTCTATAGGCGTTTGCTAACTTGTATTTTGTAGTACGAATTTTTATATTTATTTTCAAATAAAATAAGCACTGACAATGTTTATGTTGTTTGTAAACAATTTAGTTGTATATAAAATGAAACACATTTATTATAATTATATGATTAGAAATATCATCTTTATTAACTATTTTTGCTTCATCTCTCTTGGTATTCATAACATTAAAATAGCTTATAGTGGTCTGGGAATAATTATAAAAACGAACACTACTTTACCTCCACACAGTTATTTCACTCGTCAATAGATGGCGCCACTCTACAAACTCCAAAGGCTGCTATTTCCTAGTCATACATTCAGTCCATGATTGCTCCGATTGCTACGGCATACAAATAGTAGAAGCAGCTTGCAACTTAGGTTTTAAGGCTTAATTTTGCATTCTCGAAATGTTTCTTAGACCTTAATCTTCTGTTTCTTTGTTTTCATCCACCAGAAAAATGGTTAGAATAAAATAGATTTTAAAATATGTTTAAAGAAAACGAAAACTTCGGAGCTGTTTCCTTTTACGATATCATCTAACAAGCATCCTAACTGTTTTAAAATATGTTTTTATATTTCCCACTGAGGATGAGGATAAATTTGTTTGGAAATGTCACTTAAAAACTCCCCAAAAATGTAAAAATGTACATAAAAACTCCCAAGTTAAACAGACAAGAGCTTAGTTAACGATTCGGATTCAATTGCTGTGCAATGATTCATTTACCGAGTTTGGAAACACGTCAAAATGCATACTTAGTCGTACTGGCTAAACATGGATTTGGTAAGCAAATATTGTCTAAATGCTGTCACATTGTCACCAATGTCGAAAAGCTAACGCTACGGCAAAAAAAATGCCTCACTATGCAGCAATGATTCATTTTCCGACTAATTCACCGTCGTAAACGGTTATTCACACCGAGCAATGAATATGATTTATTTGCAACCATTAAAACCTGGCGCCCGTTCACCCAATTCCCAGTGCAAATGAGTGACCGAAATTAACTAACCCGCACTAATAACCGGCATCTTCCACGTCAAATCAATTTCAAGCGCATGTCTCGCTAGCCACGCGCCACGTGTTGTAAACATCCCAAAACCAAACACGATCATCAAAGGAATCCCACCAGCCAGTGCTGCGCCGTAAATCCGGCCGCGGAAGTAAAACAAACGAGACGGGTTAACTGAGGGCCGGACAAACGTTTGCCTTCCCGCGGAAGATCCGAACCGAACGCAACGTTCCGCCAGCTGTCGCCAATTCATTTGCGCGCCTAGGTTCGCGTGTGTATGTTTGTCATCCCCACGGCCGCCGAAGGTGTGGTGGCTGAGTGTTGGAGCAGCGTTATGATGGTAATTTTATTACTTAAATGGGTGACGCACGTGACGAATGAAGCCGCAAGCCGGCCGATCCCAGCGGGAATTTCCCATCCGTATTCGATCGACGATCGAGTTGTGAGGGGGTTTTGGTACTGAGATCTCAGGCTCAATTTACATGAGATGGAATCCGAGTTGATCGGTCTCGTTGCGAATTCCGGGCGTGCGAGTTCATTTTTCTCGACTTCATCGACTGTTCGACGGCATTATCTTCTATATGTATAGCAAAGATCATCAAGTTTTTTTTTATTAGACTCGGTAGAACAAGTTTTTGTATGATGGTATGTGATAGGGCTACCTCCAGATCTTTTAAAAAGACAGCTTGAACTATGAGTGCTTCTGGACTCACGAAGAGAGCACTGCGTATGTGGAGGATCTTAATCGCGACTGGTCCTATTCCCTTTATCATGTTACATCTTATTTCAAAGTAGTTTATTCATGAGCTCTTAGCAATTTCTGACCTACTTCAATTATTCATGGTCCTCAATTCATTCAGTTGTTGACAAGAGCATAATGACTAATTAGCTCAGTGATAAGCGAGTTGCTTTTTGTCACAAATCATATTCACTGTACGCAAGTACATTATTCATGGTGTAAAAAGAGGACCAAAATATGTAGCAGAGTGCACGGAGATTGACGAAGAAAAACTTGACAGAACAAAGATTATTTGAAGTCTAACTCTGTTTAATTTCCGGTAAATCTCTAACGAATCTGGATTTATTGCAATGTTATTAACTAATTCTTCAACGTGTTCTGAGTCCTGTAACGTAGATTCATTTCAAACTTTCACTATACCTTCTGAGTTGTTTTGTTAAAGTTGTTTTGTTGTCTGATCTTGTCAAACATGCTACCACATTCTCCTCTGGACCATCTCCTCCTAGCAAAGACAGACCATCCTGCTATGAGCCATAAGGCACCAGACATGGCCGCATAGTCCGCTACTTCAAAGTGCATGATTGGCGTTTCTAATACGTTGGAGACACCGTCAACCTAGTGATTCAGTTTCATTCATTCTTGTTGAAAACTGATCAAGATTCATGTGTTTGAATTTGACGAATACAAGGTCTCTATGAAAAACTTCAAGGTTCACAACTAGAATCGATACCCACAATTTTAGAAAATCACAGTTGTTCAGTTTGTCATAAAAAACAGCTCAATACAATGCCAAAATATCATTAGAAAAATCGCAAAACATATGTTAAAAATATATAAATAAGATTATTTCAATTCATGTAAGATTGTTCTGTAATACACAGAAACGTAGAAACAAATGAAGGTTAAAATTGTATGAGATCTGGGAAAAAAATAGATAAGCTTCATAAGTTTTCGATTGAAATAAAAATAAATAAAAAATAAATATAAATATATAATAAATAAATAAAAATAAATAGATAAATGAATAAGAAAATGCGACATAAGGAACCTTCAAGAGTAAAAGAAAATCCGCAAAACGTGACGTAAGAAACGTTTTACAAACAGCACCACTTCATTTGCTGAGCCGGCTCATGATTTCGTTTTCAACTAGAATGTGAGAAATGTAGAACTCCGTTCAGGCTGAGAAGAGGGCAAAAAATACCTACCACATTCCGATTCCGACACCAGCGCTCGCCGTACTTTTATTTTCAATTACCTTCATCTCGGCCAGGCCGCTTACTAATTAGAGCTCCGTTAAACAAAGCGCTACGAGGATAACATTCTGATGAGAGAGCGAGAGCGATAGCGAGAGAGATGAAGAGAGGAGAAAAAACAGCTTCCTCCCGTCGCACTGAACAGTAGTTCTGAAACGAAATGGAGATAAAAAAAACTCCAACTCCACACCTTTCCCAAACCCCGTAGGGTTGCTCCCTCCCCTCCGGCAACGAATGCTTCGCATTCCAGCACCATCCCCGGCGCCCTGCACCATGCACCAGGGCTGCAGCAGGCACCGATGCACAGAAGTGCAAGCCGCATCGCCTAACGCAACACGTGACGCAGAACCGTGTCGAGGCGCGATTTTGTTTACATAATCACACCCGCACGACCACCGTAACGCTGCAACGAACCGCTCGGTGGGAAAGCGAGTGAACGAGCGAGACAGAGAGAGAGAGAGCGAGCGAGAAAAAGTGCAACTGCAACTGGAAATTGAGGTTAGGAATCACGTTTCGCTTCGCGGGTGCCTTCGCCGCGGGTCGCCGAGTTCGCTCGAGGCACCGAAGTTTTTGGCGTGCGCGGTAGTGCCGAGTGTGTGGCGACTTCAGATTCGTTAATTAATTTGTGCAATTATCGGTTCACAGGTTCGACGGCGAGCCCGGTCGTGGGCTGCCAGGTTGGGCTGGTGCTTCTCGTCACCATGGTGGTGGTGGCAGCGAATCTCCTCTCCTCATGGCCTGCTCAGTTTTAGTTGAATGTTTGACGGGGCTTGAAATTGTCGATAATATAATGTCATCTGTTGCCATTTTTCACCATTTGAACACCTTCAATCGGGTTATTTGTTTGGCAGGTCTAATTAAACCTGCCTGTTTACACCATATGTTTCGAAGAGGTGTTAATAATTTCTTTCCAAGACTCATGTTTCGAAGCTTTTTTATGGATATTTCTGAATTATACAAAATTTCCTGCATTTCTATCACAATTATGAAGAAACAACGCCATCTATTCATCTCAGTCTGAGTCTACCACGCCTCCTTCGTGCATGTGGACAGCCTAAAAGGACTTTACGGGCTGGGTCGTCCGGTATCATTCTACTGACATGACCAGCCCACCGAAGCCTGGCGAGTCTAATGCGCTTCGCAGCTCAAAGACGTCGTCATTCTAGCTTCTCCTCTGTTCTGTTTCCTCACATACGGGGCACAAACAATCCTCCAGTAGCAACTTTGTACTTTATTCTCAGAAAACACAAAGTTAAAGTTATTTAAAAAGTTATTTTAGAAACACGTCAGCACATTTTTTAGCGTAGATAAAGGAAATCATCAATTTAATATAGTAATTAGTAAATGTGATATAAAATGTGAACAAAAAAATGTGGTAAAGCCGCATGCAAAAGGATAATATTACTGCTAAAACTACTAACACTTCAGTGTGCCATCAACCGAATCGGACTTGACGTGTCGGTAATTTAAAATAGTTGTCGGCATTATAAATTACGCCTAGATGTATGCAATTTCCAAACCACATTTAAAAAATCTCTCCCTGGCGGTTGGATGCACGGATTATCTGGCTGAAACTACGAGACCCGAACGACAATTAGAACGAATTACTCCAACATTTCTCACCTGTCAATCTTCCTGCATTTCCTGCAATTCCAGCACCATTCGGCACTGTGCTATCGTATTTCTTAGAAGAAAGACAGCCTGTAACTGAACCAAACGAATTATGGTTTCACCAAGATCATTCGGGGAGAACGGTAACATGGAAATAAAATTAAATGTGCACTCATCACTCCAATACATACAAAGGAAAACACATGGATCCGACGAACGCAGAAATCCACAACGCCGTCTGAAGGCACGTGTGTAGAATCAAATTCAATTTAGCTCAATGATCACAACACGCACACGCGAGTTTAGGGGAAGGAGAATAAATCACTCACACACACCCACAGGCACAACAAATAGACGAAACAAGGAAGGTAACAACTCCTGTAGGTGGTTCTATCCGCGCATTTCTACGAAAGCAACAAGTTTTCGCGTGCCACATCAGCGTCGCCGTCGTCGTCGTCGTCGTTTGTCGTTCGGTGTTGCCATCAAAATGTCTTACTTCCGGACACTCGACGGCTGGCAGATTGGATTGGATTCGATGGCACCCGGAAGAACTGAACTCCCACCACCACCACGGTGGTGGCATGCATTATGTACTCGCATTACGTTCAATTTATGTTAACGTATCGATTCGTTACGGGTGAGAAAAGACTGAGATGGACGTATGGCGGAAAAAACATGCCTCTCCCTCATAAAAGCCATTTTCGGTTAAATGATTCGTAAAGGATACTGCGCGTTTGCGTTTTTGTGTGTTGCGTGTGGTTCGCATCATAACAGAATTATCATTATCGGTATTTTATTATCATCTTCTTTAGCGTTTTGCGGCGCGTTTATGGTTTTGTTGTGGTTTTGTGTGTCGCATCACCAAAAGTGTAACCGTTGGCTCGGCTTCGTTTGTTTTAACATTGTTTTTTGTTAACATTAATGAGGGTCTTTTGTTCGCACTGTTCAACTCGTATCAACACAAACATTCGTCGTTCTCACACTCGCACATCGCACAGTTCTAGCGTTCGTATTCGATTCTCTTGCTCGTCTTCGCTCTTATTCTCTCTTTATTTCTCTCTCTCTCTCTCACTCTTGGTTAGGTGTTTTGCCTATCTTTATCCGAATGCTAAAAACAAAACAACTTAAGCGCGGAATCAGCATTCCGCGGTAGTAACACAACCCTCACAACCCTAACTGGATCCGCGGATTGGTATGATCCGCGGACGTCTGTAATATGGCCTAGTAGTGGTAGTACGTTCTCATTTAGTCGCTAGGGGGGAGAAATATTTACAACACACGCGTCTCGGTTCAGGTGTGGCTACCTAGCTGTGTACAACGAATATATGTATAAGATGAAGGTAGCTCGTACCTGTAATGCACAAACAAGGAACAGAATGATGCACAGTAAACAAAACGGTAAAAAATTGGGAAAAGGAAAAGAAAACAAAACATGCACAAAAAATCAAAAGGGAAAAACGGAGTGCAAATCCAAAATAGAAAGAAAAGAATGCTGATAAACAGTACAGAAGATAAGCGAAGTAGGAAGAAAACGAGTTAAGAAAAACAAATACAAAATTGCAAAACACTAACAAAACCACAAGCACCACAAATAGGCTTGCGGAGACTCAAAAGTAGAGAATACTTCAACAAAACACTTTCTTAATAAAAAGAAAGAGGTAAAACGAAGGAAGAAATCGAAAGTTCAAACTACACGTGGTAGGAAAAAAAAGAGTAAAAAACAGAAGAAAAACTACAACAAAGTGGTACGCGAAACAGTCCAGCTCAGATTGTACGTTATAATGAAGAAATATTCGTTTTTCCCTTATTTAAATACAACTCGCGTTTGTGTCGGCATACGCTCTCACACACACATTATCGCTTCCTAACTGTGTAATTGTTTTGTGTTTTGCTGTTGACTCAAAACTCCCTACGACTGCTGCTCGTTGACCGTCCGGTGCGTCAGCGTCGCCGTCGTCGTGCCGTTGCCGTTGGGCGCGTCACCGTTCGGTGCCTCGATCGACGGCTTCTGCGGTTCGTCGTTCGCCGGGTCGTCCCAGAACTGCCGGGCGCCGGAAGCGAACACGTTGTAGAACGTGGCGGTGAACAGGTAGACGCACGCCGCTATCACAAACACGATGCGCCACTGGGCGATCGTCGGCTTGCCCTCGATGATGTTGCCGGCCGCGATCGGGGCGAGCAGACCGGCCAGGTTGGCGGAACAGTTCGTGAACGCCATCAGTACGCCCGCGTACCGGGGCGTGATGTCGAGATGGTTGATCTTGAAGCCGGCGTAGATGCCACCGTTCAGGCCGACGCCGATCGTCAGGATGGCCACGGTCAGCGCACGGCTGCAGCCGGTGTACGACGCGACGATCAGCGCGATGGCCGGACCGTACTGGCCGATACTGTTCGAGATCTTGCGCGTCCAGGTGTGGTTGAAGCGACCGGACGTGAGCATCCAGTCCGCCACCCAGCCGACCACGATCGAGAACAGCCACATCGCCAGGTAGGGCAGGGCAGACAGCACACCGTTCTGCAATGTTGGACGGGAGGAAGTTGGATTAGTTTCTTGCTTTTCTCTCACGGTAAACAGGCTTTTTACAATTCATTGAATCGCTAATTTGTACTTTTAAAGCAAATTTCAAACTTTCAAGCTAATTATTAGGCACAATTGCGCCTAAATGTATGCATGCTACACTTCACAGTTTGAAGGGAACTGTGCAGCCCCCAACCGACATGTTGTTTTAGTACAACGTTTAGTACAACGCTTTTCTCTATTCAGTTAAAGCATTTTTCAATATGTTACGTGCTCATAAAGCGAAACTTACCGTCTTGATGGAGAACCGCAGCACCTGCTTCATGTACGTGGGCAGTTCCGTCATCAGCGTTTCGTAGCCATAGTTCTGGCCCAAATGCGCCAGCAGGATGGCGTAGAACGGCAGCGACTTTGCGATGTTCATCCACGGAATCGGTGGAATGTGGACGGAGGCGTTACCCCACAGCGACTGCTGGATGTACTTCTTCTCGTCCTCCCGGATGGACGGGTGCGACACCGGGTCCTCGTGGCAGGTGAGCAGGAACGCGATCGACCACACCGTCCCGATGATGCCGAACACGTAGAAAATCGATGGCCAGCCACCGTCAAACCCGTGGTCCGCCAGCAGCCCCGACAGCGGCATCGATATCACCGTGCCGAACTGTGCGCCCGAGTACACGATCGACCCGACCCGTGACCGCTCGTTCGGGGGGATCCACTTCGCGAGCATCGCGTGCGTGCACGGCACGATCGGGCCCTCGCCCAGCCCCTGGATGAAGCGGACCGCGATCAGCCAGCCGGCACCGCCCTGCCGGGCCGCCACCGGCACGACGAACGCGAACACCGAGTTGATCAGCATGCCCCAGCCGAGGAAGCGCATCGCACCGTACCGCTTGGCCAGCAGACCGAACGGGATCTGTGTGATGACGTAGCCGTAGAAGAAGGACGACAGGATGTAGCCCTGCATGCTGGTGCTCCAGATGAACTCGCCGTCCTGGTCGTCGTCTTTGTTATCGTCACCGTAGTCCGTGTCCGGGCACTCGTCGTCCAGCAGCTCGTTCTCCTTCTCGATTGCCGTCTGGTTCACCATCGCGACGATGGCGACCGACATGTTCGTGCGCATAACGTACGCGTTCGCCATGCCGAGGAACAGCATGAACACGATGTAGTGCCGCGAACCGAACTTTTCTGTGATTGTGTGCGAGAGGGGGAAAAACAAGAAGAAAAAAGAGGTGAGTTAATGAAACGAAGTAATGTTTTACATCTATCAACATAAAATCGAAATCTTTTCTATACAAAATAGTTAAAGCGCCTGCAAGTAGGCAATGAGTATCGTTTTAGTACATCCTAAAGGTGGCCGCAAACGGCAATATTTTCAGAGGCAGCCAGAGCTATAACACTTGGTAAATTTGAATTTGTATTTCTTGAAAGTGAAAAAAGTGATTAGACAGTCTTTGTTTTGTTTAAGAATTCAACAGTTTTCTAGGCCTTTTAATTTAATCCTTCACTCGGAATATTTTTGCAAACCCCGGCCAGAAGCATGTATCAATATCAATCTGGCGAGTAAAACGTTGATAACACATTTACTCTAAACTAATAACCGATCTAAATTGTATTCAGATCAGGTAGTGTTTATTACGACCAGGGCAATAATGCTCACCCCGGTTGAAACATTTGTTATGTGTAAAGTAAAAACCTGCTTTGCTTCTTCAAGATAACAGGGATTAGATACAAAGATGAGAATTAGATCGTTAGAAATCCATTTGGAGATCAAGGGATCACTAAAGTCAGTTTTTCACTGATATGTTACAACATATCCATAAAAGTACCAAGTATTACACCCGAAAATATGGTGAATTCAATTACTCATTATCCAATTTCACCGTATAGTTATGCCAAATGTCAAACAAATACATGTGTAACAATGGTTTTAATAAAATTTTGGTGTATAGTGTCAGGGAAAGTGATCCGTGTTTTCGCTCGATCACTAAATGTATCTTTTTAGTACAAGTTTTAGTACTAAACTTCTATCTACTTTTTATGTTTTTTTTTTTCAGGAGACTGGCTTTACCAAATTATTACTCGCACAGCTATTGTCACCAAAAGTTCGTTTTTAGATCTTTGGCGTCTCTGATGGCAAACAGCCGGAGTTAAAGGGTTGAAATAGACAACAAAGCAACGTAAATCACCTATCGGACAACCTTATTTCATATCAAATTACAGCCGCAAATGAAGACACCGGGGGCCCTCATTTGTCAAATTAATCATGCGCGCAACCACTCACAATTGCAGCATGCCTTGGCTTTCTGACAACGGTGGTAAACAACCCCGGCCAAACCAAACGCATAACCATCGTGGCACGAGTCAAACAGAGACGTCCAACGAAAGGAACAGAAGACAGTCGGACAGAAGACCGATCAGCTGAGCAATCCGTTCTGCGCGAATACATTTAGCGCTTCGGACGACAGTGCGCACGTGCCCCGGCGGCGACTAGCATTCCCAATTTCAGTATGCACCGGGAAGAGGCGAAGAAGAAACACCCACGATGGACAAAATTGCAACATTGCGCGCCGTTCGGTCGTGTGGGGAACGACGAAACAAAGCAGGATTTATTTATGGCCCTTGCGCGCACACGCTGTCCAACGGCATTAGACGACGGCCCTGCTGCACCGGAGTGATAAAAAGAGAATCCCACAAACGCCTGGCCGTAGGCAAACAGATAAATGCGTCTCGCGAGATCTGCATAAGCCGCAGATGAGCATCCCAACAAACAAACAAAAAAACGGCGAGAGGTCAACGGAATGCTTTTATCACATCACCAACCCGAATGTGTTTGATACAAAGTGAAGCGAAATCTGTTTGTGCAGATGACACTTCAAATAGCAGGAGGGTGGTGGCCTGCAACTAAGTCTTGCCGCCGAAGGAGCAGAAGAACTTTGGTTCCACTACCCTAGCAACCGAAGCAGTGGGCAGTGCGTCCAATTTGTGAATTTGGTTCAATGGAAAAATTGCTCCTTAAGCGCGTGTGTGTGTGTGTGTGACAGCATCACACTTGATCAGGTCAACCTCGGACCGGAGTTAAGCACATCCACGGCGGACGTGAGCACCGGATGGTCACACTTAAGCCCAGCGTCAACAGTCCGACACTCCATCCCAAAGCCACATGGGGATCTGGTGCAACAACCACCGTGCACGTGCCCCGACTCAGTAGGCACGGGATTTAACGTAACCTCACATATCGGGCGTGATTGAGCATGACCTACTCGGATGGCCCAGTCACAGGGAACGCTACGAAGTGCGAGTATCTTTCCGACATGCGCGCGTTATCGAAGCCGACATATTTTGATCCCCAGAGCGCAATCAATCAGTGGAGGGGTCTGGATGATGAACTGCCCACACCCAGCAGCACACACACACGCACAGCACAGGTCATTAGTTTCGTTCTTCCTGCTGCGCTAATCTAATCGTTCGCGAGCGTTTATCACCGCCGCTTCCCGCGTTAGCGCCGCTTTTATTGATTAATTGTTTGACCGATCAACGCGCCTCACTTTGGGCCGATATGCTACGGAGCGTGTCCCCACGGTGGAGGAGGGAGCGCTCTACCCATCGCTGTATAAATCATGAAGATTAGATTTCCGATAGCGTATAGTGAAGTAGTTGCCGTTTGGATTGGAGACATAAAACTGAGAGCTAGAAACAATGGACATACTACCCAGACACTATCTGGGACAGTCATATCACACCGGGCCACCACCACACCAAGATAATAACAGCTACCAATATACAAACAAACTATATGGAGACTCCTGCAACACCTGAGCATTTGCACGAAGCTTCGGACGCAGTGTGTGCTTACTTGGCGGCATGATGCCCTCGTCCGTGGCCATCTCGGCCTGCTCCCACACGAGCACGTGCCCCGTGCGTTCTCGGTTTTCCGCCATTTCTCTCGTTCTGTGATTAGACACTTTGGGAGCACACATGGGTCCACTCCTATCACAGCTTCACGTCCTGATCCGGGCACACTGTTCGGTCGGAACACTCTCACTCTTTGGAAGTTTCAAGAAATTGTCGTTTTGCTTCTGTAAAGCTGCTGCGTTTGGGTTGGAACACCTCCTGCACCTATCGAACACGCGCCGGCATGCTCGTCCCACTTAGACCACTGACGATGTCCTGCGGCGCATCTCCTGCCCCACGCTATCACAACACCAACAAACGGCAACGAAACGACGACCGTCGAACCGAACGTCACACGTACTAGCGGCCGTTGTTTACACCCCGCGCGACTGTGCACGTGAAGGACCGATGGTTGCAAACACTTGACGCGCGCAGCTGATTTATGCTCATCGATTTCCGTGGCCACAATCACGTGTCGTGGCGCCCTCCGTCTATCTCTGCAGATGGGTCGCGGAGCTCGGCAGCGATCCGATCAGCTCGTTCACTTCCGATGTACTGGGATCGGGTCGGTGTGCGAACTGGTGGTTTTGTTGCGACAATCTCAACAGCCTCCGCCGCCCGACCGAGCTTCTCGGGGGCGGGGGAAGACGACCGGTGGAGTTCGGGGGTATGTAAATACGCGGTCGCTCGTGGTTGACGACACGCGCGGGGTTAGGCTAGAGGAGAGGACCTCCGTTCTAGCGGGGCGTACTACTGCTGCTTCTGCTCGCGACCGGGGCAGGTGATTGCACGTCTCCAAGCGATCTTCTTATCAACCTGTCACACCACTTCTGGCACACTGGAGTCCCGCACGGATCGCCTTCAAACCGCAAGGTGCATCTTCTCATGCATGTACGGCCGCCTCTTGCTAGGGGGCAAGTCGCACGAACTGTTCCGCGTGTTCCTGTTCGTAAGAAACGCGCCAGCACAAGTCAAGATCACTCCACCACGCGCAAGGTACACCCGAAACGAAACCGGACACGGACCAGAATGTCTGGTGCTTCTTCGTCGCGGCCGCACGCGGAATCATTAATCCCAAGTTCGTTCGCGCCCTCACTGTTACAAACCCCGCCGTTGTCCCCAAGAGCACACGCTGATAACGTACGACACACAATCACACACACAATCGAAACCCAACACAACTATCAACGAAAGCCACCACGCCACGCCGGTTGGTGGCCCGAGACGCACGACTACTACGACGACCAAAACCAACGCGATTGAGAAGTCAATCGAACAGGGTAGGCCACCGAACGAAAGGGAACGGGGGTCAACGCTTTTCCAACCCCCCAAAAATATATCACACAGACACGCACGCACGTACCAACACCAACAGAATGTAATCACAGCCGCGGCGCGAGCTGTCAAAAAAAGGCGTTAACTCAGCCACCCATGCCGCGCTCTGCCGGTGGTTGCCGTGGAGATTTTGGTGTACAGGTTATGCAGCGTGCCCGACTCGCTAACTACGATCGTTGCGGTTCGGGGCAGGCGTCTATACTCACACACGCCGTGTCGGGATTTCGGTGTCGGTGTGTGGTGGAATGTCGCTATGCACCCGTGCCAGTGTCACACTTTGCTCTAGTTGTTGGACGTCGGTAAACAAGCGATACAGTGACTGACAACTCCTCGGGGAGTTGAACCTAGAGTGTTTCAGAAAAACGATTCCCCAAAGTTCTATTGTTGCCTTCCACAGACTTCTAGCAAGCAGATCAAATCTCGTTTCCTCTAGATCCACTCCGGATCTGGCGTCAAAGTCACACACTCTTACGGAGCACACCGTACGAGACTACAGAAGATCACCTCCGATCGTTAAAAATAAGACCGGCCGTTCGTATCTCGGAGTCAATTCCGGGTGTTGTTGGGGTAAAAATAGTTCACTCACCGTCCCCATCTCGATACACGCGAGACACAATCGCGCCATATGAATAGGAGACTGGTGAAAAACAAGATATCCGAAGAATGGTCGCGGAAAACACATTGCACCTTGTATCTCGCGTCCCGCGGGGGCGAACCGGCAAAGACAGATTACAAATAGACACAACAAGATCCGGGATTCCTGTGGGACGTGAGGTTTGTTTTGTAGCGCGGGAAGACTTTCTGCAGCGCCATTCGCACTGGAAGAAGGGTTCTAAAGGGGGGAGGCACAACACTATCGGGGACTCGTTGTAATAAAATCAAACGACCCCATCATTTAGACACGGCGTGCGCTGGTCAAGCGCGGATCGTGCACTATTGACAGATCCACTCAGCGCGCACAAGGCGAGTCGCGCACTCGAGTGGCGCCTACGCAGGACTTATCAAAGCTCTCTCCGTGACGCTCCGTGTGTTACCGAGGGGTTACATTCTTGCTGCCACCTTCGCGTTCCTGGGCAGTTACGGTCCACCTACGCCAAGAATACTATCTGGGTTATTCTGTGTGGGATACCGGCTCTGGTGGTCGCTCGATCGAGCAGGCAATGCCATTGATCGGGCGCTTCAAAGCGCGAACCTTGTCGAACCGCCTCATCAAGATCACGGCAACAGGGCGAACCGGAGGTTGGGTAGAGCGCACCACTAGCACGGGAAGGCGTAATATAGTGTCGGGCTGTTTGTCAAACATTACAGCGACAGATACGGCGTGCCTTCTGCCGCCGCCATGATAGCCAGCGGAACAATAGTGATTCAGCGCCCAGGTTCATCGGAGGACAGCCACACCACACGCCACTGTCACCCTGACGCGGATGCGCTAGTCACCTTCAATCGGTCATCTACGGGCTGGCAGATCTCGCACAGGTACACCTCGCCAACACGCACTACACGCTCCGGATTTGGGTGATAACATTGTACAAATAGTCGGTCCGTCTAACCAATCAGCGGGTCCCCTTTCTTGCGGGTCCCCTTTCTTGCGGGTCCCCAAACTGACAAATTGTGCAAACAAATACGCACTGCGCGCCAGCCCGATGTCGAATTCCTCTACAACCTGCCCCAAGCACCCGATAGGCTTCGGAAATTTTTAACAGTCCAAACGGTCCGCACACGCTAGCTCGGTGGGCACATTTGGGGGCACTGCGCGACTCGCACCGGTCATAAACGGCACCGAAGCCATAAAACCGGATAAGATTCACTATCATTCAACTAAGTACATCCTGTTCCGTCGCGATCTTCCTCTTCTTTGCCGTGCTATTAATGGACGTCAGCGATCTTGTGCAAACAAACGATGAGCCCCTTCGTGGAGGACGACGGAGGACGCTCCTCCCTTAGTGCGCCCGATGTTATTGTTGTTGGTGATACGGTAAAGAACAACTTTGCACTGGTGTCGCTCCCACTGCCACCGCCTTGGTGACCTGTTCTGACGCGGTGCACGTCGCGCACGAGATTAGCGGCCAGATGGGCCACGCGGGATGCATCTCCGCGAGATGCAATGTAACGGGACAATCGCGCTCGCGCGAACGTCACATTCACTGTCATGAATGTAAACAAACCGGCAAATCGGTTTTGCTCTCACGCGCCGCACGCTTTGATTCTCTCGCTGTTGTGGTGTTATGTGCGAACGAGTGAACGAGAGAATTATATATTGGAAAGAGAGAGAGAGCATGCTATGCAGGAGCCTACGGTTACGTATATTAAATGGATATGAAATTTCTTACTTTTTTCTGATTGCTTATTTACTAACCACTAATTGTGCTCTATTCATTCGGAAACCCATAGATCTTCCGCGCCACGGCTCTATTTTGTTTACTTTACCACACCTCAAAACATTGAAGTATCGAATCAAAAGGACCAATTCGCAAAAGGACCATCTGTTTTAATGAAATATTTTCAAAAACAGAATACAAAACCAATTTTTCACGAACGTTTAAACATTTTAAAGATCGTTTCAAAGATCTCAATTAAAATCTCGCCTTATTTCTGCAATCGAAGATCATAGTCCAATGCAGTGAAGATCATAGACCATCCACACTAATGTGCCAATATAATCAATTAAAAGTAACTGTCATGAAAGAAATGCAAAATGGTATTTAGAAGTCAGCTATGCAAAACGACGTTGTTATCCAACCACACTTCCCCTTATCAGTTTGGGTACATTCCGAAAACACGACGCAGACAGGAAATGTACCAATTGCGCTTGACATAAAACCAAACGAGAAACGAAAACAACCCATGATTAGGATACTGAAAAATATTGTAAGCAATGCTACGAAAATCATCTGTTGAAATATCGAAAGAAACTTCGAATTAAAGAAATAAATATTTCAGTTAAATATTAACAGTAAGTGTGGACGAATTTCTCATTTTCCATCTGGTGAGAAATCTTCATCAAAATGTCCGCCTCAGCGCCAGTGTGATATCGGCCAGAGCATAAGTAGCACACGAAATTGCATACTGTCAGGCGCTGGAGCGCACATTGGGCAAAACTCTGCGCGTTTTGGTGAAGTTATATGGCGACCAAAATTGGTATCTAAATGAAATAATAACTAAAATACTTCTTGCTTCTCTGCCAATCAAAGTGATAAAAGCTAACCCAATTTGGTCTAATTGATCCACACGCTGTCTGCTGTCTTGATGGGCAACATTGTTAAATCTCCGTCTCTCACAGGAACTCATCACAGCGGTTTGTCGTACCGTTTGGATTCAGCACGCTTTAACCATAATGTTGTCCATCCATCACAATCACCACGAACGATAATTGAACAATTGGCGGTCCAGAGCAAAAGAGAGAGATTGAGTGCTGCTCGCGCGTTTATCGGACGGGAAGTGAACCATTTGTCGCCAACGCACGACAGCGTTAACTCATTGGGCAGGATTTATTGGCTTTTGGCGGTGACCCGACATGTGCGATGTGCGCATTCCAAAATTCGCAACGGGTATGCTAATACGCGGATCGGCAAGACTTCAAACCGAGAGATAAAAGCCGCTCTGAAATATGTGCGCTAACGCAGATGACTAACTCGAGATGTTATGCGCACGACGAACCCACCTTGTTCCCGACGAACTTCCGACGGATATGATGAGGCAGTTCTGGGGCTGTTTTCGTTCAACCCGTGACTTAATGCACGGAGATTAGTCACGCCATTTTGACGGTAAAGTAGAATAAAGTACGTTGTTCCGCAATCCAAACCGGGACTTCCCAGTGGTTTAATGGCACCGTCTAGCAGCGACATCTTAATAAGTGCTAATTATGAACAGAGAACATCCCCCAAGCCAACCAGGCGCTACTCGCGAGATGAAAGGACAGACTGTAGACCAGGAACACAAAACCACAAAATGTTTGCACAACATTCCAATCATCGGCAACGAAACCGGACCGGATGATCAAAAAAGGCAACGCAATTGCCCATAATTTTGGCCACCAGCGGCTGCTTCAAACGAGCGTATCTTGTAGTCTAAGGGTTTTTTGTCGCATCCACGGAACCGATCATACCATCGACACGGCAAGGCAAGTTCCCTGCCACGGAGAGGTATAATTATTGCCCCTCGGTTTTGTTTTTCGGACCAGCCACATTAACCACTTTTTTGGCGAACAATTTTAACTGCTCCCGCCCGACAGTGGCACACAAACGTTTGTGTACAGCATCAAATAAACGGGGAAAACCCAACAATTCCAGCGTCGACTAATTGTCATTTTCTAGGTGCGATTGTAGCGATTTTAATAGCTGCGACGTTTTCTATAGATAATACAAATTTTCACCTTTTGCTAACCAGCCTGCCTGTCATGAAAGTGCCTCATAAATGTCACTCCACGCGCGCTGCGATCGTTAACTGAATGCTAATTTTTAACCACACCGGAGCGTCATCGTAAGGTTGCTGCCGGTTTCTCTCCGCCATTGCGCCTCATGACTCCAGCGCTCCAACCACATCCGGACACCGGAAGAATGTGCGCGGGCAGAGTGACACCCGAGTCACAGAGGGCGCCATTTCTGCCCTGCCGCCGCCAATATTCTCCGGATGCAGGTGATCGTGCGCAACATGCACTGCGCGTTGCCGATGAGATGGCGCTCGACTGCCCGGTGGAACACGTTTTGTACATTCCGAACACAAGCGGTCCCCGTCCGTCCGTCCGTGAACCACGTGCGCCGGAGCGTGTGGAGGACCTTCGGACACGCACCGATGCGCCGAACGCGCGTCCGGATTCTACGGACGACCCAGAATTGGCAGCTCAAAACCCTTCCGGGCGGCCCAACCGGCCCATCTCGAAAGCGCGACAAAAACCGGAAGAAACCAGCAGCGATCGTGCTCCGTCCGCACATCATTATGCTGGTGATATCGCGCTCGAAAGCCATGCAAAACGGCGCCGTTTCGCACATACGGAGTTTGTGGGAAAAATAAATAACACTAAAGGCCAGCGAACTGAACGGACGGCCCGCGTCTCAGAGCGGTGTCTGGCCAGCCGCACACGACGCCAAACGTGTGCGGAGCTAAACAGCTAAACTGCCCACCGCAACCAACGACGGCACAAAAACCGCAAGGTGTGTTGCGCGCTGTGGCCGGGTTGTTGTTGCGTTTGCTCAATGTCACGGTCAGTGCTGCTGGTGCGGACGTTTTGTGTTTGGCGCGATACGCAGGCGCCACCGGTGTGATAAATGGACGCCCAACTGAGGTTAAGTGGTGTAGTTCCGAACCGAAAACCCGACCGGTCGAACAGGCTGGTGTCAAATACGGGTTGTAATTGATGTAATGGCCACAGCGATCAGAGAGGTAGAAGATGGATGATCAACAAACAGTGCTTACGGTGAGTATGTGGACATGACTAGTGCACTAGATTCTGACAGTTGCGCTTTTGACGTATGTGCTTACCCCCCGAGACAAACATAACATCAAACAAACCAACTTCGTTTTGTCTAACCGGTTTGATTCGCACCTATAGGGATGTACACCCTACCTTGGCAGCACATTCTTCCCAAAACGTCGTTGTTTACGCAGGCACAGTCGGTGATTTTGTTTGATATCTTGTGAAACGGAAGATGGCCGACAAAACCGACAGTCATAGTCCGTGGATTGTTTTAAAAGCACGGATGGCATTCGCACAATAAACAAAATGCTCATCGAACTTGTTTGTTCGACCGGACTGTCAAACAATAGGGATGTGTCAACGCAGAAAAGCGAAAATCAATTAAAACGCTGTTCTCAGACTTCCTACAATAAACATCCAAGTAGATCTAGACTCTTGGTTTTCAAGAATCTGTTCTTCAAAGAGAACTTCCTTTGGTTCGGAGCGTTCAAGATTGTACGATCATTTTGATCTGTTTCATGACAGGCTTTTCATCTGTCAAAATGGCAAAAATGTAAACAATGTTTACTGTTTGATGGATATGAAACTCTCATAAATAAGGAAGCTTTTTCATATAAAAACTGCTGTTCTGCTGTAAAAATCGAAGAAAACAAGCTCAAAAATCACTTTTCTGAAGTAGTAAATAACCTCGTACAATGAACACGAGCAATAAAATTGATCAATAGCATACTTTAGACCTGATCCTAATGCCCTTTTCATGTACGATCACATCAAGAAATTTAATGTGGTCCAAACAAGCCTGGCTTTGTTCGAATTTTAATCATACTAGATAATAATACAAGTGTTGGGCAAATCCATCTACTTACGGTTCGGTTTCTCCGGTTCGGCGTTAGCCAGATATTCCTTGCTGACCGTCATGATGTCTGTGCGTGTGGCTGTGTGCTGTTGATAATACCCTCGTCGTTTGCTGCTCCGCTTAGCAGTCGCACTCTCACTTTCACACTCCTTTGGTTTAAGCCTAGCCTCCTGGTCTGCCTAGCAGCAGTTGATGATGGTAGCGATGATAATAGCGCGTTGATGGATAATAGTAATACTGTTGTTGTTCTGGTCGGCGCGTCTGCGCTCCTCTTCCTCAGCTCCTCAGGCTTTGGGTGAAGAACGAGCGCGCTGCGATAATGATGCGTGTTATGATGCGTCCTCTTTCACTGTAGCCGCTGGAGATGTTTAGCGAACATTTCTGTTTTATCAGACAGAGAGATAAAAATAAGAGGAAAAAACACTTTGTTAGCACTGAATAACAATGTTGATCGAAACAGCACAGTACACATTGTTTCCACACAATCCTTCGAACGTCACTCGGGGGGTTCAACGGACCACGAACGAGAGGTAACGAAACTTCAAGCTTCCGGCAGCTTCTGAAGTGGAGCATGCAAATCCCAACCGAATACCGGTTCGTGATAGCGAAACGGCAAAAAAAAAAAACCTCACACTCAGCTGACAAACGAAAAGGTAAACGTCAGGGCCGATGTTCCAACGATCCCATAACACCTGCTGTGCGATCTTCATTCGCCCGGTCAAAGAGCTGCCGCATCTCGTGCCCGGTCCGGTCACGGACTTTCGATTTTAGGCCAGAATAGAAACGACGGTTTTGTGTTCACACTGCTCACGCCCGTGCTCCGTTTGTTTTGTTTTGGAAACGTGAGGATCATCCGATTAGACACGTCTTTCGTGTTCTTCTCTCCGGTGTCTTTCAGTGTCTCTATCGGGCATCGTCAGCACGTGAGCTGCACCATCGTATACCACCTGAACAAATGTAACAACGTACGCTGTTCCATCCGGGCATACGTTCCACCGAATGTCTACCGAATCGACCGGGCCTTTGCAAACCGGCTACGCTTGCCCTTGCATAACACACCCGAAAACAGTGACACTCGGCGTGGCGATCGCCAGACTTTGCAAGTTTTTCCACACTCTGTTCACCACAAACGCTTGCCCTCTGGCGGAGTGGTTTTGCGCGAGCACACGGCACACACAAATTATCACACTTTCACCGGAGCTCGGGGTGCTCCACAAATTGCCCCGTGAGCAACCAAAGCGGCCATCTTCCACGCCGAACGATAGTCGACCGATGGGACATCATCTATCACCCTGCAGTTTGCAAACCCTACGTGCAGCTGTTGTACACACTTAATCTATTACACCGTTTAGCACAACCGTGCGAACCGAATGCCATTGCACAATTGCGCGTTCCGCGTGGAAGTTCGCCCCGAGTGAGTCTCACCGACTCCGGCGTCCGTTAATGGGCTGCCGAGGCTTTCCCTCGCCAGTGGGGCAGCCCTGGAACAATCACAAACACAACGGCAACAGCACACCTTTTGCACGTAAACTAACACTCGATGTTTATAGAGGAAGCAGCGCCGAACGAAACGAAACAAAAAGCCCCCCGCAACAACGTTACAATCGTTTAAGTGCCACCCTGCCGGTGGAGTCTGCCGGTGGTAAAAGGCATTAATGAAAATTGAGAATAATATCCAACACCTGCCCCGGTTGACGACGTCGGCTGCCACGAGACGTCTGATCGGGTACAGGGGCACAGACTCTCCGGCAATTCATCCAGAGCTGCGGAACGACCGACACAAAGCAGAACGACGAAACACGCAACCGAACGATCGAACGATCGGGTGCGTACGCTGGACATGACCTTTCGTAAAATTGCGAAACATGCAACCGAAGGAAACAAAACAACGAAACGCCCGGGATCCTACATGGGATCAGTAGGTAAGAAAAGGTTCGCGCTTTTGTTTCTCCGGAAGACCTTCTGGGAACTTCGAGGAAACTTGCGATCCTTTTCTCGCACACACGGTGTGACGCATGTTCTGGACACCAGTGGAACGATCTAGGCTTATGTCTTATGATAATAGACCTAGGAGAAGGTTCAGGAAGCACATTCCAGAGACGCATTCCCTCTGCGGGTTGCAATAGAACTCCTACTGATCGACGAGAGATACCGGTAAGAGGAGGAAGAACATGTTTGCAGCTGATCCCGAAAAACACGTCCCACGTCCCGCGATGCACTTTGACTTAGGGAGTCCATAGACACCAAGAGTTCAAAGTCACGATCACGATCGCGTCTGTCATTGAGAACGGAGCAGCTACACGACTCGAAGAACCGGCAGACTCCGCGCATCGCACGGATCGTACGATCGAGTTATCACTTTCGATTTTCAACACCATAACATAAACCAAAACGCGCGCTCCAAAAAGCACGGCCCAATCGTGCCAACCACCGGCCTTGCGCGTTTGGCAGAGGCGCTAGCCAACCTGATTAAATATTTATAGCACAAGCGCGCCTGGAGAAGCATAACGAACAACGAAAGCTTCCCTCCCAAACACAGCCGTCCCTATCTCTGCCCGCTAGAACCACCGCCGGTTTGTGAACTTTATAACATTGCCGCCTGCGCCGTGTGTGACTCGTGCCCGGACCAGCCGCGGCTTATCAACAATCAGTCAATGTACTGTAGAGCGCGAGCGCGCGCGGACCGGTGCCGGTGGAATTAGTACCCACCGCGGGGTACTTCACACCGGTTTGATTGACACCGCAACACGAACCGTCCGTTCGCTCCGGTCACATACGGCTGGTTTAGTGCGCTCCGGCGGGGTTATTCCTGCGGGGCAGCACTCAAGAAGCCAGCAATAGAAATACCTGCTAATCGCTCCCCTTCGCTTTAGTGCCGCTTCAGTTTGAAGTACGTCCCCGTCGGAAACTGTCACCAATCGGTGCGTGTTGTCGGAATGAACAAGTGGAACAGGAATGGATGGGCAGAGTCCGCAGGGTTCCCCGTGGGATGGCGAAGCACGTCCGGAGGATGATCTTCCGTGCGTCAAACCCAATTATTAGCACGATGATCGTTCTGATTGAGCCACGAGCACGAGCTGAGATTAGCAAGTGAGCGAGATGGATTCTATTTGGTCCAAGGTTCTGTAGAGGCCATTTTGGCAAGCTGTTGTTGCGAATAGTTGCGACTCATCGTGACTTCCGAATCCAAGTGCTGTTCCTGTTCGACGTTTGAAAACTTCTTCGAGAAGATCTTCTAGCAACAAACTCCTAATCAGCTGCTTAGTCGATGTACTATATCAATCCTTCACTAGCTGTCACATTCTCCCCACGTAGTTCCCATTCTAGTGTGTTTTCCAACGGAGTTTTTATTGCACATCTCATCATCAGCCTATCAGACTAGTCGTAGATGCTAGTGCAACCTTGACGGAACAATCGGTCTCGCCAGTGGGAGATTGTGCCCTCTCCTAGCTCGAGTCGAACCGTACACATTCATCAATGTCGGTGTTTGGTGAATATTCAAATCTACGCAGCTAGCGATGATGCCTCGGCATAATACATAGCACCCATTGTGTGCGGCGGGAGGTGCTACACACTCATCGGATGCGGTAACACAGCACCCTCACCGGTCGTTATCTATGGCTTCCTTTTGCTGGACAATCTTTTTGTGTTCGCCCCATCCGCCAGTGCGCCCTCCATTTCACGAACTTCTGTAAGGGCAACGGGGTGTACCTGTGCAGTTGTTTGCACTGTTTGATTAATGTCCGAAGGCAACTCCATTCCGTGAGTTTGGCGTGAGAAGGGTGAGAAGCTGGGCAAACAGCGCATCGTTTTGCAAAACTTGCAGGGCTTTTCCCGAGCCAGGGAGAGAACCCGACGGCGGCTGACTCTCTGATAGCGTGATCGCACGCCACACCAATGCCATGGTAACAATCGTAGCAACCGAAATACCGTCCTCGGTACGGTGCGATGCGATGCGGTGAGGTTTACACGGAACGCACTTTACGAAAACAAAACAGCAGCACATCTTCTGAAGATCACGCGCGCACAATGACCTCCGCCCGCGAGTGCGCGATCAGCGCGCCGTTGGCATATGAATGAAAATTATGTGAGTGTTTTTTCAAATAGACGTTCAGCTCACCCCAGTGACGGTAATTAAAGTCTCGATCCCGTCCCGCGACTCCGCACAGTCCAACGGGTGTGACGAAAATATATCGCACGATCATATGGCAAATTGGGTCGCAGCAACCTCCCGGCATGTGGCAATTTCACGATCGTTAATAGTTCAAACCGACCCTTTGCTCGACTTCCCGTGCCAAGATGTCACGCGGTTTTGAAGTACGACGGTGCGTCTTTTCGGCTCGCAGACAAACCCATATCGAGATGGGTCAGCCTCGTACATTTATGCATTAGCGGCCCGGTGCCCGGCATTGACTGGCCACGGGGAGAAACTGAACCACGATCAACTTCTGGCCTCGTTTATACCACCACCGTCGATGATTTATAGCTTGTGTGTCTGACTGTTCACCGTGAACTTGATGTTCAGATAGCAGTCTGCATTTCGACACCCTCTGTGTGCGCTTTCTCCGCAACTCACCCGACGAAGACGTGGAAGCTTATCACGAATGAGTGAATGAAAAGTATGTAGATACTACCATCCAGCTATTACTGAGAACTATTCCTAATAATCACTTCACAGACGTGTCTATACACGAGATCCTAATCCTATCACACCCTAACCCAACTGTGGACCAAACCAAACGAACTTGGTGCGCGCCGCTCGATAACACGCCGCAAACTGACTGCGGGCACCGAAAAATAGTTCCACCATTCAGCTGCACGTTTCTAGGTCATGCAGGTACGGCACAGTACAGGGTGGGAGGCTACGGTTCGATGGACGGTTCGGTTTCAAACCGTGGCATTGTTTCGGCTGCGTATGACTTTCGGGTTGTTGGCTTTTGGATTCTTCGCCTCTCCGAAAATGTCATTCTCCTATCAGCGATTCCAGAAGCCCTCTTAAGAAAGGACTTTACGATCAGGATCACTTTTGCACACTGCACAAGTTCACCACACAGAACGGCACATAAACACACACAACAACAGCACACAGGAAAGGATAGGTTTGTTTACTTACACAAATGGGTCCTTTGTAAACGTGCGGCTACCGCATACACACGGCGAAAGTGGGCTCTCCAGGACACGGTGAGTGGTCGACAAAAACCGAAACGAAGCCGTAGGTACGTGCCGTCGCGGATTTTGTGTGTCGTGGTGGGGTGGTTGGAGCGCACTAAGGCTGCTGTCAAACTTGACAACCGGCACCGTTGCTGTCAGAGTGTAGTGCCATGCTAGTGCTAGTAGCGTGCGAGAGATGAGCCATCGTATGTGTTTCTTTCTGAATAGAATGATCTGTTTTGTCTCCTCACTGTGTTTGTCGGTTTTATCTTGTTATCGATAAAAAACCGAACCGCCAAAACCGACGAGGGAGAAAACAACAGAAAGAAAGAAAGGCCGTTGATCGAAAAATGATCGACTCCACACGATGATCTTCTCGCTCGCTCTCTCTCTCTCTGGCACAGCACACTCTCCGGATCCGCTTGGATGGAACCGAGCGCGCAGGTTGCTGCTGCGACGTTGCTTTGGTGGCGCACACTACTCTTGAACTCACTCGACCGAACGTGCCGCTGTTGATTATTTATATAAAATCTAGCTCCCACCACACCGACACCAACCGCACAGCACAACAATCTCGCGTACGATCTCGTGCGTAGCGCGACGGCCACACGCACACACCGACGCCCGGCGGATGCTCTCGCCCGATCGTGTGTCAATCGTATCGTCGGCACTTCGGAGCCGCATTATCAGCTGGCTTCGGGATTTTCGGGAGATGCGTGACGTCCCAACGCGGCGCAAGCAATCTCTAGCGCACTGCAACCTGTTGCTGCTTTTTCATCTCCCTCTCTCTCTCTTTCTCTGTCAAACACACACACTTTTCCCTTCAGATGCACGTGAGTATGTGTGTGTCCCAATGCAGTGGGCACCCAGATGCACCGGGATGATGGAAAGGGAAACCACCAGGGAAGCTATGAAGGAACGGAAAGGAAACTGCGTGGCGGCGGGGAAAGTGAACGGCGTGCCGATGATAAGAACACGCTTTCCGGGGCAGCGCGGGCTCTGTCCCTGCACCTGTCCACCCTCCGCACTCGTGACCGCAGCCCATGCAGTGCGATCCTTTGGACGCCGTTTTGGACGGACCCGTAATTGCAGCATGATAAGCGACCCTTTTCCGGCGTATCTCTCTTTTCCGACCACGCGATGGTGAGCAAGTGCTTCTGAGCAATCCTCCTAGAGGATTTATCTTTAAGGAAAACGTTTGTTAAATGCAACGAGATTAAAACATGAAAGCCGCAAAATCTCAAAAATCGCATACAAAGAATTGGGTTGCATTTTAAAAGATCAAAGTCTAAATTCAGAAACATGTTTTCTGAGACAAGATTCGAACCTACGACTTTCATACCAGAGGTTCAAAAACGCGAGCATCAAGCTATTCATGCCACTAAAATGATTGCGATTACCACGATTACCATGATATCCATTAGGTCCTTTGCTATCTTTTTTGTCAGGAGAAATCAATAATATTAAAATAGTACTATAAAGACTACCCTTCACAATTGTCCATTTGAATCGTCCATATTACAATAAATATGGCTAAATTTGTGGAGCTTCCCGGCTCTGAGAGTTGATAATTTAACTACTGAGCGGAAGCTCGCAATTAAGATTTGAGTGTAAAATATCACAGATTTATAGAGCTTGAGGTTAAGGATTGGGCATTTTTGGACATATTGCTGCCTAGTTAAATAAGTCTGGAACAAGAAAAAAATCTGGAATTTCAGGAAGATTTGGCAGGAAGATGTTGCTAACGGTCAAACCTGTTTGCATATGGTCAGAGCTTTGGGAATGACCGAGTCCAAAAATAACTAAAATATGTTTTATGGACCATTTAAGATACCAACGATGTGCGCAGTACGTGCAGCGAGTGAGTGAGTTAAATCTTACTTCAAAACGGGTTGAGTTTAACTTCTCACAGATAGCTTTTATGGCTTTTTTATGGCTCACTTAAGTACGTTACTAGCCGCCGTCGGTATTCTAATCAGAATACAGTGAGTGAGCGAGGACGAAAACGAATATCAAAAGAGTTCCATCATATCATTCGAGTACAAAAAACAAAAAAACCAAGTCGCTAAAAGTCTCAAGTCTAAAATTCTCTAAAAAGACATTATATTCGTCTGTACGTTGTGCACAATTACACCGATTACACCGTCCAGATCCATTCATGCACGCGTCCTCACCGAAGCGTCTTTGATGTCTTCGGTTTGAAGTACGTCCGTAATATCGCTTCGAAAGGTACCAAAGACTCCCGCCCCATATTACCAACAATCGTACGTCTTGTGCAACAACACTCTGTCTCTCAAGTGCTCAATGCTGTACTAATATCCTAACCCTACCCGCTAGTTCCTCCCATCCGCGACAGTGTCACTAGGGTAGTAGTAATAGGAGTAGTAGTAGCGGTTGTTTATCGGTTCTTACTGTTTGCGTCCCTCTTGAACGTGATTATTTGCCATAAACACAAACTGAACCAGCTCAGGTCCGGTGCTTTGTGTTGACACGCCGCATAACGAGAGGGCAAACAGGTGCCAGGTACATAATTACGAAAACGGCACGGAACACATTCAATCGAACATGCCCGCAACAGATGACAATCGCAAACAGAAGTACGAGTGCGTCGTTTGTGCTGCACGCCGTGCTACAAGCGGCAGGCATGTGCTCCCCTAATGTGTAGAATTATTGAACTACCACATTCCTTGCAAAGTGATCTCCGGCGGCTCATCTCCAGACGCCGGTGGATCCCGTCACGCGCATCTCACACAACAGCACGCGCGCGAGAAGAAAAAAAACCCACTCGGACCAAGGTTAATTGCCGCTCGAGAGCAGCCGGGTGGCATCATTAGGCCCATGGGCTGATGGCGTGCCGGGATGTCCACAATAGTATCCCACCTATCAACGATCAATCAACTATCGCCACCAAACGGCAGCCGCTGCAGGTGCGGGTGTGGATGGTGGTCGGTAGCGTGTGATTTATGTCCCACCTTCCCACCGATTATGGCATCCGATTATCATTCCGCATCAAACGCTGCCGGGGAAAACTCCTGCCGGAATCGTTCGCCCACCATCGGAAGGGTGCCCGGTGCTTATCGTGGTTCTCTAAACAACCCGCGTGACAGCACACTATCCCCGGGGAACGATTTATGGCCCATCGAGAAATCGGTGCCAGTTTTACTGGCGTTCCCGGCGTCGCGTAATGAGCGAACTCCTTTGGAACTTGCGAGACCATCAAGCAAACGACCTTGTGCGAATCTGGCCCAATTAGTGCGTGCACTCGCTCGTCCTCTATCAGCCTGCGAACCTGGGCTTATCGGGTTCGGGTCCACTCCAAATCCGGGCGGAGTGCACAGTGTCTATTGCGGTCATGATCGCGGTTGGATTAGCAGCGTCTTAGAAGCGTCGGATGCGTACGGTCGGCAGTCAGTCAAGTCGTCGAGGTCCTCCGATACGCTCCATTAAGCGACTGAAGAGTCACAATGTCTGGGTCACGTGTGAATGCCAATCCCTAGACAAACACAATTTCACCAAACGAATGACGTTAATGAGCGTTTACGGTCCACTCGCCTCGCCTCGTACTCTCTTGTGGTCAATCGGGGCGGTCGTCAATTTCGCGTAATCATTTCCGGGCGTGCCAGTAAACATCTCGCTAGATGGATCCACCTTCTACTACTCTTACTACTACCCGCGAGAGCGACGTAAAATAGTTTACAGCACAACACTCCAGGAATAACAACCCCGATTGCACGACGAATTGGTGCCAATAAACACCTACAACAGCCTGCTCCAGAAACATCACGTGATCGACGTCACCCGGTGACTCTGGAGAGCGCATCCCTTTGATGTCTCCGTCTCCGTACCCCCTTATCGTTGTCTAATCCCATCGAAAACGTCGCGCAAAATTCACGTTTCTCCCTCACGGGCACGTTCTCGTACCGGGGTGAAGACTCTGCCTGTCTCTCCGACCGACCGTCCGATCGTTGCACACATAGTAATGATATGCCGCAGCAGGCACTTCTTACAATGTAAGTGTGTACTTTCCCTCCACCCATTCTCTCTCGCTACTCGGACGTTCCCGCAAGACGTGGGCGGGTATTTTATTGGCCGTCTGGGCCGTCTTTTATCGACCCGCGAGAACTTCAATCGGGCCATGCGCCGAAGATGAGCTATACGATGTTTACCGGTACCTAATAGGTGCCAGAGCAAACAATGACGTTTTGTAAAGCGCATCGGTACACTCGCTCCGACCGGCAGGCTCTTCTCGCCCAGCCAGATCCGCACCCTAGCCGGGTGCGATTCTGCAACGTAAGCCGTAAGCCGGGCGCGCGCACGTGCGCCCTGTCAATGTGACACTTCAAAGCATTCAAGACGCGGCAAACAGCCATGACGAGCCGAAATGTGTTCTGGTCCCGGGTCCACTTGTCCCAACACAGCGGTGAAAGACAGGCTGTCTCGTTTGAGTCAAAACTGTCCGCCGACTGATCGGCGAGCAGTTGCGGTCCAGGACTCAAAGCGGTCGGGTTGTCTCCGACACCTGCGTACTAATGCCGATTGCAGGTTAGGTATCATCAAGACAGCCGTAACAGTGCCAATAAAGGACACTGCTCACGTGCCCACTTACACGAGTTCCTGCTTTGATCAACATGATGCAATAAAAAAGACACTCGATATCTGCGCAAAACAAGGAGAACGAGGAAGACGCAACACCATTATCTCCCGCAGACGACATCTGCCATCTTGCCGGAGCCTGCTTTGATTCGTCTGCACCACACAGCGAGTTGCTACATCATGACACGATTGTCAATCAAAGTAGACATAGTAGACGGCTCCAGTACACACAGACGTACCCAGCGCCCACTGCGTTAATCAATCATCGATGGATAAACACCCGTCAACGGATGAGATTAGCACCGGGGAAGGTCCACGGTTCTGCGCGTCGTAAATCTCGTGCCTGACGTTTCGGGAAAAGCCTCTATCTCATCCAAATAAATAACCCAGCGCGCGTCCTCCACCACAAGCTGAAGCGTGCCTCGCGTTCGGGTGCGCCCACCTGCCACCTGTGAGCGCTGATCGGGGGCGAACACAATGAGGCATTAAAAGGCTGATAGATTAATTGATTTACAATCCTTCAAATCATCACCTCCTCGGGTGTGTGCGCGCTACGCGATCTTCACCGCACGAGCACGAGTTTCGGCCCGCATTGCACGTGTAAATTAACTGCCAATTATTACTATGATTACGCGCACCATCCATCCATCTTTGCGCTGGTACCATATAGATAAGTCGTTCGCCGTGGTGCTCCTCTTGCACATGAATGACAACGGCAGCAGCACAACAACGGAAGATATCCTCGCTCTCGCTCACGGTGTAGATGTAGCTAAGGTACTATTCTTAGCCGATCGGGCTGCCGCTTCTGCAGATCTCAAGCTCAACAATGTATCGTGAGGCGCACTCACACCCGGGGCCTTCGGAGACAACAGCAGGGTTGCCTCGGCAGGCGCCCCCGCACGCCCTGATAAGCGACTGTGTACCGCCGGTCGCTGGTCGTGCCCTCGCAGCCGATGCCACCGGTCACACTTCACGTGATTGGCGTGCTCTCCATCACGAGCCTGCGCGGTGGTCTGCACACAAACCCCCCTGAGATATTCGGCGCCCTACGTTGCGCGTTCTGTTCGTTGTCAATCACGGAAGCCGGTTGTGCTTCTCGCGCACAAGCCACTCGATGTGGCCGGACGCGTCAACGCGATCATAATCGCATCACCACCACCGCCGGTGTGATAGGATTTTGTAGCGGAGTCATCTTCGCCGTTGTATTGTCCTGCCTTCCTCCAGACCCTCCCAGGCGCAGGCGTCGATTGCCGCCTGGTCGATTGGCGCAATCTGATGGTACTGGGTCGGAGGGAGTTTGCATTTTTTTTTCTTCTTCTGGTTTTATTCTCTCCTTCCTCAAGATAACGGCCCGGTGATCTTCTCCCGTGCGGCTGATGCGTCAGGGACACAGATAACTGCGGACGGCTGACCTTGCTGTTATTCGGGGGGAGCTGCCGAACGTAGCGGAATGTTTTCGGGCCTTGAGTTGCAGTTCTGTGGCGTTGTGTCGCGCTTCCGGGGCATCGATGGCAGTTCCCGGTGTGTGCCGGTCGATGAAACTACGCGTTTTCTCAGTGCTTAGAAAGTTTAGACGGAAGTAGCCTCATTGCAATTCGCACTATAGTTGGTTTGGAACGAATATTTCTTGGATCGATCAGGTTGATTCCAGTTTCTGTTAAAGCTAACAAAGAACAGAAAGTTCATGGGTATACTATTATTGCTGTGATCGATCGTTCATATCATTGTAATAGATGATCGATCGACACTTTTTCATCGTCATCTTTGAATCATCAAGAGCATAAATATATTCATTGACTTTGATGATTCATCAATAAACTGTTTTCCTTATTTATATTGTATTACTTAGATGTCCAGGCAGTGTGATTGAAGTGACCATCGTAGCAGCTGTAATGTATGTATCAGGAGGGTAAAAAGATACTTTTCCTTTGATGCAAGCTTTAATAATTCGGTTCGTGCTATGCTAATTGGCTGGACATTGATATGAAGAGTTGGGGATCCAATGGTACCAGATCTGGATAACATAGCGGGTGAGGTAAGCCTTTTAATTTCCAGCATGATGGAATCGTACATGTTTGTATGATAGTACGATCGCCGTTAGACTATTAGAGCTATTAGTCACCGGCATTTGCCAAGTATTATTCTCCTCCAGGCCTTTCAGTTTGATCTCCTCAAGGCTTAAGTTTCCAGCAGGGAACCGCTCCAAACATTTCCGAAACAGACATTGTTTTTTCTGCATTACAACGAGAAAAAGTCCATCATTTCACGCAGATAACGTTTCGATGATCCAAAGCCAAACATTTTGTCAGCAAGTTGGTACTGGTTGGTACAGATTTTTGAAAAAGTTGCTTTCGATGCAAAGACTTCAATATTTAACATTCCACACATTCTACTACAGCCATTCAACCCCTTTTTGAGCGCCTGATAAGTAGGTGAGTGTGAAAATCCTACCGGAGACATGGTAAGGTCAGTAAAACGACGCCAGACGGCTCAGTCTAGTCTATACTTCTAGACCGATAGCATCTTCAGATCGTAGACTCTTTGAACGGATTAACACGGTTTTCAGGAACAACTGCTGTTAAAAGAGATCAGAAAAACATGAAACTTGAAACATTCAAATCATCAACACGAAACCCCCTATTTAGATATTCCAATCAGCCCATCAGTATGCACATTTCATCATTTCCACCGTACATTGTCGCACGTTGCAGGATGCGGAAATTCAAGGCCACCCTGAGCAACCTGAGCAAACCGTATCGACCGTCCGTGAAACCTGCTACCCCGCCCGATCGAATTCGATTGCGTCAATAAAGCAAACAGTGGCGAAACGTGCATGTGTTTACCTTTCTGCAAAGGGGGCGCGACAACGATGCCCGGCACGAGCCCGGGCGCTGATATAAAGGGTCTATCGCGGGATGTGCTGGAGAGGTATAGGCGGACAAACCGAGCCATTTCTCTCCACTCGCCGACCGCCTGACCGTTCTGATCAGGTGTGCCTGTTTCGAGCGGGACAGGGAGCAAGTGGACTGTTCTAGGAAGAAGTGTTCGTAAGGTGCTTTTCTTGTACCATACACTTGTCGGGATCAGTGCGAATATATTTTTGGATAAAAATATGGAGCAAAACTGACTCGGTCTACTTCAGCCGGCTTGATGCATCGTCTGCTGCATGTCTGAAGCTCCGATCCCAGACACCCGCCAGATTTCCTCGTGCGCAAACAACACCCGTACCGGCTCCAGTGCGATAGCGTTCGTATGACGCTTAGACGCCTTTACCATCTCTCTTTTCCACGAGATAATGAATATTTTTGTGTAACAATGGCACTGTAATATGCATTTATACAGACACGAAAACGCGTAACGACCGCCTGTACTACACGTGTGCTGTTGTCAACGATTCGTCAGGTTGCAAATATGCACCGCTTCGCGTCAATGAACGCGGAGAGTGCTATTAGATTACCATAACAAAGTAAGTTCCAATTAGCATCGGGGCGGCTCCGACTATCGATCGGTCGACAACAATCGGCGCGAAGCGATCAAACCGACGACGTTCGGATGGCACGAGCAGGGCACGTGATTAATATATGCCATGCCCGGAAACAGGTGGAGGATGCAATCTGATCATACTCCAATTAGAATTGAATTATTGTCGCCATTAAGCCATATTTCCGAACGTCATCGCGGTGGCACGGGATTTGCATACAAGAGTTGCGATCAAGTTTTTACCTCACTTTTTATCTGCGAATGATAAGTAAGTTTGCAACCGGACGGAATGCGTAGTTGCGCGAAAGAATCAAACCACGGATGCACTCGCATATGAAAGACGTAGTTGATAATCATTGTTGAGAACATAGCCTTTACTCCTTTTACTGACTTAGCCATCATTTCGGCGTGCGGACTGTTGCCTGTCTAGGTAGTTAACGTTTTTTATTTGATAAAAGGAGGCCACACGCGACTGATAAGGATGTAAACGCCATCGATATTTGCTGTAAGCTGTCTGTCAACTCTTGCCATCCCGAACATGTCAGCAGAATGACACCGGACAAATCAATCTTCCCCCAGAAAGGTCGGGATTAGTGATAGGTTCAAAACGGCGCATGTGTTCCAATAAATTAACTTCCTCTACCGACCAAAAAGCACTCCTACAATAAAAATACTGATATTAAGGACTTATATTTGAATCCTGGCAAGTTTAATGCACTGCACAATAGTAAGATTCGTTAAGCTCATAAAGTTCGTCGTCGCAGGAACTTCTCCATTGCCCTTCCACACATGCGGGGCAAACAATCCTCATGAGCACCTTTCATTCGAAAAATGTGTCTAAGAGGGTTTTGCCAGATTTGAACAGAGTCTCTGTCTCAGGTATATCTATCTGAGATGTGATGGTTGTCGGAGATTCTTCTTCCGAGTCCCTGCAATCTATACTGCTTACATGAAAAGTAGACGCAAGTTCATATGCCCGTAGTGCAAGGGTCTGGTAGTGATAGCAAGGGTCTTGATAGTTTTTACCATCCGCCATATTTAAAATGTATCACGCCACCAGTATAATTACAACATTCCCCGCCATCACCGGAACCGTTCATCTGGGGGAGAAATTGCGGTAGAGCCGATTTAGTCTAACTAGCTGCATTCATCTAAAATGGTCTGCAGACGTAGAAGCAGGAGAAATTGTACCGCATCAAAAATTGCATCAAAAAGGCTTCAGGGCCCCACTGAAGTTCCTTATAATACCTCGCTCCGTATTATTATTCTCCGGAGAACCTCACGTCCCACCCGTGGAGAACACTTCCGAGGAGCTACCTGAAAAAGTACACACTTTAACAGCAGGCCCATTGGATAGTGGAGAACAGAAACATGCAGGAGTTTACCTGTTTAAAATTTCTCACAGTGAACTTGAAGAGATGAATATTCTGCGGAGAAACAAGGAAGAAGGTATCACACCAACTTATCACATTGGGGAGAACGCCAAAAACCCATCATCCCTCAGATCCGCCAGCGCGTTTCAGAGTCCTCGCCTAAAAGTAGTAATGTAAAGGTTGTAATGATTGTAAAAACGCACTGTAACGGATTAATGAATGAGCAAATTACAGAATTTTTCATCCATTCTAGAACAGTTCCCAGAGTTTCATGAATTTGGAATAATCTTTATATCGTTAGACATGCGAACATACTTGGGCCAAGGATCCACATCGGCCTCGTCCTGCCGACCTAGGGTCTCCTACCGTTAAACTCAACACTGTCCATTCAAGATTCCACGGACTAGTTTTTACGCAAATAACCGTATCGAAGCAG
>KB672846.1:1516792-1565250 GCA_000349145.1 Anopheles dirus | reverse complement strand
GTTCATACAAAATTTCTAACTCACCTGCGCGATGGCCACCGCCACCGAAGAAGGATCTCCAAAAACCCGCCGCTGGTCGAAGTACGTGCGCGATGTGTACGATCCGGTGCAGGTCGGTTCGATCGACGGCACGGACGAGGTGCCCCACGACCGTGCCCTGGTGCGCGCCATGAACTCCACCTACCGACCGAACCGTAAAGTGCAAGGCGATCCACTGCACACGATCTTCGTCGGACGGCTGGCACACTCCGTGACGGAGGTACTGCCGCGTGTTTTCTTTCACCACAAGCTCACTTACTCATAGTGCCAAGTACTTCACAATTGCAGGAACATTTGCGCACCAAGTTTACCCCGTTCGGGACGATCGTGCGGGCACGGCTCGTGACCGACAGCATTACCGGGTTGCCGCGCGGTTACGCGTTCATCGAGTATAGTAAGCGCGAAGAGGCACTCCGCGCCATCGACCGCATGCACGGAGTTACCATCGACGGCAAGGAGATCCTGGTTGATGAGGAGTGGGAACGTCGGCTCGATGGTTGGAAACCGCGCCGGCTCGGCGGTGGCTTCGGTGGGCGCAAGAAATCTCAACAGCTTCGTTTCGGATGCAAGGTGCAACCCTTTCGGCGACCCATCCTGGAGGCGACCGAACCGGGCGGTGTTTCGAGCGTGAGCGAATGGAATCGGCGCGTTCGGCACCGCAAGGACGGCCCGGAAGGTTCGGTGCGATAGAGGCGGAGCGAGCGGCGTCGTAATGTATATAAGTTTAATAGCAATAAAATAACCAGCGAACACAAACTACGACCCACTGCGGCGCACATCGATCACTGCAGCACGGCCGCGTTCGCCGATATGCTCGGATTGTTGATGACCTCGCCCAGACTGTCGAGTACCTCCTTCCGGTAATCGTCGAAGTCTCCGTCGACCTCGTTAATCGTCTGATCCTCGATCACAAACAGCGTACACTCCGTCTCGCGGATCAGCCGCTCGTCGTGGGACACGATAATCACGCCGCCCTTATACTCATTGATTGCGTCCGCCAGCGCATCGATCGACTCGATATCCAAATTGTTCGTCGGTTCGTCGAGAATCAGCACGTCGGGCGCATTCAGACACAGCTCGGCCAACGCAACGCGCGCCTTCTGACCACCGGACAGATCCTTCATCTTGATCGTGTGCGCGTGGCTTGCCAGCCCAAACGTGCCGAGCTGCTTGCGGGCCTTCTCGTACGGCAGATTGAACAGCCGCTGCAGATACTCGGCCGGCGTCTCCTCCGCCGTCAGATGTTCACCCGAATGCTGATCGAAGCGGCCGATGTGCAGCCGATGGTTGCGCTTCGCCTCACCCTGCACGGGATCTAGCTCACCGACCAGCAGCTTCAGGAAGGTGGACTTACCGACACCGTTCGGGCCGACGATGGCCACGCGGCTGCTCAGATCGATACCGAAGTCCGCACCGACGAACAGTGACTTCTGATTGGGGAAGTTGAAATGGCAATCTGGTAGCGAAGAAAAGTAAAAAGTTCAATACAATTAAATAATGTTTTATATTAAATAAACTAATACTTGACCGGGAGAAAAAGAATGTAAAGAATACAACTCCTCAACTTACTGTGCAGTCCAAGAATCGGTGGCTGGAGCGGCGGCGGATCCGGGAAACTGAACTTCACGATGTACTCCTTCGGCTTCGCCAACAGCTCCACCGGGCCCTCGTCGTCCTCGCCCGGCTTCTGGTTCTTCGTTCGGCCCTTCTCCTGCTTGCGCGTCAAATTCTCCTTCTGCTTCTTCTCCGCCGCCTTCTTCGACTGGCCGTGCGCCTTCATGTCCTTCAGGCGGCGCTCCTGCTTCTCGTACTCCTTGATCATCTCCTTGCGCTTCTGCACGTACATCTTCTTGAACATCGTGTAGTTGCCCTTGTAGTAGTACAGCTTCTTGTTGTCCAGGTGGATGATCTCGTTACACACGTTGTCGAGGAAGGACTGGTCGTGGGACACGATGAGCAGCGTCTTCTTCCACCCCTGCAGGTAGTTGTCGAGCCAGATGACGGCGTTCAGGTCGAGATGGTTCGTCGGTTCGTCCAGCAGCAGCAGCGTCGGCTCGATGAAGAGAGCGCGCGCCAGCGAAACGCGCATACGCCAGCCACCGGAAAACGCGTTCGTCGGGCGGTTCTGCATCTCGCGCGAGAAACCCAAACCGGCCAGGATACGGCGGGCGCGCGGTTCCGCCGAATCGGCCCCGATCGCCTTCAGCTCGTTGTACACCTCCTGCAGTTTGTCCTGCAGTTCGATCTTGCCCGTCTCAACCGCCTCCTCGAGCTGCTTGCATTCCTTCAGCAGGGCCGTTCGCTTCACGTCCGCCTTCAGCACCGTCTCGACGGCGGACGTTTCGTCCGCCACGACTTCCTGCTCGCACAGCAGCACGTCGATGTTGGGCGGAATGGCGAACGCCCGGTTGGCGATGTGTCGCAGCAGCGTCGTCTTGCCGTGCCCGTTCGGTCCAACCAACCCGTAGTGGCGCCCGTTCGCAATCAGCAGGTTCGCGTTCACGAACAGATCGTTACCCTTGGCGGAGATGGTGAAGTTCTCGATCTTGATGTCCACCGCGTGCTCCATGTGTTTGCTCTGGTTGCCGGTCTTGAGGGCTTGCGACATCGTGAAGTTGCTGTCGAGGTCGGAATGACCCTGGCCACCCTTCCGCAGCATCGCTTCCTGCTGCTTCTCAAACTCCTGCTGCTTCTTCAGCTTCTTCTTCTCTTTGTGCGTTAGTTTCTTCTCCTTGTCACCTGCTTCCTCATCGTCCTCACCATCATCCAGCTTCAACGTGTCCGCCACCTTGTCGGCCACTTCATCCACAGCCGCTTGTTCCTCAGCGTCGCTCGGAGCCTTTACCGGTTCGGGGACGACGGGTGCGGGCACGGGTACTGGTTCGGGCGTTTTCACCTTCTGCACTTCCGGTTTCGGTTCCTCCTTTGGCTTCTCCACCGCCTTCGGTTGCTCCTTTGGCTTCTCCACCGCCTTCGGTTGCTCCTTCGGCTTCTCCACAACCTTCGGTGCAGGCACTTCTTCCTCGTCCTCCTCACTTTCCTCCTCCTCCTCCGACTCTTCCTTCAACGCTTTCTTAGCTGCCTTTTTCGGTTGCTTCTTCTTGGCCGACTTTTTGCTTGCCATCGCCGCCATCATCGCCATCCCGTCATCGTCGTCATCATCATCGTCATCGTCCGAACCGGCCGCCAGCAGATCGATCTCCTTCTCCTCCTTATCCGACCAGTCGTCATCCTTCTTGCCCTTTCCCTTACCCTTCGCCGGGGCCTTCTTTTCCTTCTTCGCCTGCTTTGCGCCTTTCACCGGAGGCGCCTCCTCGTCCGAGTCGGCTCCCTTCTTCGCTGCTGGTGCTCCCTTCTTCGGTTGCTCCTCCTCATCGCTCCAGTCGTCGTCCTGGCGCTTTCCTTTCTTGCCCTTCTTTCCTCCGGCAGCCGGGGCCGCCTTCTTGCCCCGGGAGGCCGCCGGGGCAGCTGATGCCTCCTCGTCCGAATCCACCACGTTGTCAGCTTTGCCCCCCTTCTTTTTGGACGACTTGCCACCGGACGGTTCAGGCACCACGATCGCCGACTTTTCCGACTGATCGTCACCACTGTCCCAGTCCTGGTTCTTTTTATTGCCCTTCTTTTTCGGTGGCATTTTCACGACCCGGGATGGCACAGGGGGGACTTTTCACGCCGCAACAACGAGTTTTTGGCAACGAACACTACCCGTTTCAAATGGGGACGATGTGGTGCAATTTTTAATGCAAAAAAACTGACAACGTGCGTGCTGGTCCACAATAAAAAACAGCGATGTAAAAAAAGAAGAAATCCTCCCCACGGGCGAGACGGCGACGTTGGCAGCTGATTAACAGCGGAACAATTTAGGAATTGCTACTCCTAATCAGCGGTTTTGGCAATTGTCACTTCTATTTTTTTAAAGGACCATTGCGGGAGTTCCGAATTAGACATGTTTGGATACAAGTGATTCGAGAATTAAAAACTGTTTTAAGCGTTATATTTAATTTTAATTCATGTTCAATATATGGAGCTAAGAAACACCAACTATTCAGTGTTTTTCTGTATATAGCAACAGTAGAAGCTTTGGCAACCCGTGCAGCCGCTTGTCTGCAATAAGGTTAACGAGTTTTGTCATGTGGGAGCTCGGTTATCCAAGTTGTCACAGCTGTCAAACTCGCCGAAAGGTGACGCTGTCAAGCGAATGAAAACGCAACATTTTCCGTTAAGAAGAAGAAAACCGCATTATTATTTTCGTGATTGTGCAGAAAAAATACACCGCGGGTTTTTGATAATAAAAAATCATCCTTTTCCTACCGCAAAACCCGGCGCCAACATCGACATCTAAACGTTTCCCCCCCGCACGAAACACATCGCCCGAGAGATGGAAACGCTCCGCAAGTATCTGAACCAGGTGAAGGTGCCGTGTGCCAGCGATAACGTCTACAAGGAGGAGTGTGTTTACTCGTTCGACAATCCGGAAACGGATACCGGTCTGTACGTGAGCCTGGCCAGCTTCCTCGGGTTCGGCGAGCAGCATGTCCGGACGTATGCCGAGCGTACCGGGAACCGCGTCTTTCTGCACCTGAAGCGTGACAAAATCGACGTTACGGATCCGGCCATCGCGGAGGGTGCCGGCAGTGCCGATGGGCCGGAGAAGAAAATCACCCGGCTCGCGATTGGTGTCGAGGGTGGGTACACCGGAGCCGAAAACAAAAAGTACGAGTACAAAGAACACTTCCAGGTGGTCGTATTCGACGAGCCGGTCGCACGGTTGGACTACCCCAACGTAGACCTGCCGCTGCAGGTACAGAACGCGGTCGAGGCGGTCCAGAAAGCGGAAGCGGCTTCGGTGAAGCGCGAGCGCGAACAGTTGGCCAACACGTGGGACGGCGAGATACGGCAGGTGTCGACGCACGCGCTAGATTTGCTGCAGCTCGACAATGGCAAGAAGATTCCGCCCACCGGCTGGAAGTGCGAAAAGTGCGATCTCACCAACAACCTCTGGCTGAACCTGACGGACGGTTCGATCATGTGCGGGCGCAAGTTCTTCGACGGCTCCGGCGGCAACGATCACGCGGTCAACCACTACAAGGAAACGAACTACCCGCTAGCGGTGAAGCTGGGCACGATCACCGCGGACGGGAAGGGCGACGTGTACAGCTACAGCGAGGACGACATGGTGGAGGATCCGCATCTGGTGAAGCATCTCGCCCACTGGGGCATCAACGTGGGCCAGCTGGAGAAGACGGAAAAGTCCATGATCGAGCTGGAGCTGGACCTGAACCAGCGGATCGGTGAGTGGGGCATCCTGTGCGAGAGTGGCAGCCAGCTGAAACCGATCGCCGGACCGGGCTACACCGGGATGAAGAATCTCGGCAACACCTGCTACCTGAACAGCGTGATGCAGGTGCTGTTCACGATTCCGGACTTCGTGCGCCGGTTCGTGGATGGCTCGAAGGCGGTCTTCGATGCGTTCCCGGCCGATCCGGCCAACGATTTCAACGTGCAAATGTGAGTATTTTGGCGCGGGGAATGTTTTGTATGCTAACGATATAATCGGTGGAAAATTTGCAGGAAAGAAGGCTGTAGAATTAGAAGGATGATGAGCTGAACTCAAGCGAATCGATCCGAATCCATTTTTAGGTTGGAAGTTGCTTCCTGTTTTCGATCATAGAATCGATAGAACGATCGATTCAGGTGGTCGAATGGCCCTGCGTGTCTCAACTATCTTGAGACAATGAAAGCCAGAAATTACAGACCTATACCTGCTTGAGGTTGTTGTGCGAAGAAAGTAGAAGAAAAACTTCCTAGAACTTTATCCCAATTGTTTTGAATACGATCATTGCCAACAAATTCTTGACATCGGTTGTGCAATAGTTTAAACTGTCAAAGAATGCTTCCTTTGTATAGAAAATGAGCGCTTCCTGATCTTTCCCCATTTAAAATACTTCAACAATTCAATTGTAATCTAAGATAGTGCAGTGAATCGGTTTTGAAGAATTAATGACTTAATGTGTGAAATATGTTGCTCTTTTCCCAACAGGGCCAAACTCGGCACCGGGCTGTGCAGTGGCAAGTACAGCGTGCTCACCGAGAGCAGTCTCGATACGGCCGACTCCGCCGGCGGCGGCATCGCACCGAACATGTTCAAGGCGCTGATCGGCCGCGGTCATCCCGACTTCTCCACCAAACAGCAGCAGGACGCGCAGGAGTTCTTCCTGCATCTGATCAGCACGCTCGAGAAGCACAGCCGCCACCAGCCGAACCCGGCCGAGGCGTTGCGCTTCTGCATCGAGGATCGGGTCGAGTGCTGCTCGAGCGGCAAGGTGATGTACAACCGGCGCGACGAATGGTGCCTCCCGCTGCAGATCCCGCTCCAGAAGGCGACCAATCTCGACGAGGTGAAGCAGTACGAAGCGGAACGGGCCGCGGCTGAGCGGGAAGGGCGCCGGCTCGACCCGGACGCGCTCGTGCGGCCCAAGATCACGCTCGCCGCCTGTCTGGACACGTTCGCGCAGGCCGAACTGGTCGAGCAGTTCTACAGCACGGCGATCGGGGCGAAAACCACCGCCAAAAAGACGACCAAACTCGCCTCGATGCCGGACTATCTGCTGCTGCACCTGAAAAAGTTCACCCTCAAGGAGGATTGGACGTCGCTGAAGCTGGATGTGGCGATTGACATTCCGGAGGTGCTGGATCTGGAGACGCTGCGCGGCACCGGCAAGCAGCCGCACGAGGAGGAGCTGCCGGACATTGCGGGCCGCGAGCCGACCCCGCCGCCGATGGACCCGGAGGTGATGGAGCAGCTGCTCGGCATGGGCTTCCCGCCGGAGGCCTGCAAGCGTGCCATCTTCTTCACGAAAAACACCGGCGTCGAACCGGCCACGCAGTGGATAATGGAGCACATTGCCGACGCCGACTTCGCCAGCCCGTTCGTCCCGCCCGGCACCGGTGGAAAGAGTGGTGCCACCGTCGCGGCCGCCTTCGTGCCGGACCCGGTCGGGCTGGAGATGCTGATGGGTATGGGCTTCACCGACCGGCAGGCGACGAAAGCGCTGAAGGAGACGGGCAACAATACGGAGCGCGCCGTCGATTGGATCTTCTCGCACACGGACGAGCTGGACAGCATGGCGATCGACGATGCGACGTCCGACAGCGTGGCGACGGCTGCCGCCGCCGCTGGAGCAGGATCCGGTGGGGCAGCGCCGGCCAGTACCGCGCAGGGATCGTCGTATCGTGACGGAACGGGAAGTAAGTATTCCACGTCTGAAATATATACCTTAGCTCTGTAGTGTGCAAGTGATATTGCTATAGATTTTCAGTACTAAAAATACTCGATTGTTTTTATTGCACGCACTGTACGATTCAACACAAGAAAGAGGCCATCTAGTTGGTTTCCTCGTACCGGAGTATAGCATCTAATTGAACACTTGTTTTGTTTGCTTCCGTTCCAGAATACAAACTGGTTGCATTTATCTCCCACATGGGCACCTCGGCCCAGGTCGGTCACTACGTCTGCCACATCCTGAAGGACGGCCAGTGGGTCATCTTCAACGACAACAAGGTGGCGATCTCGCAGAACCCACCCAAAGAGCTCGGCTACCTCTACCTGTACCAGCGGGTGTAAAACAGCCCGGAAACGAAAGGAACCGCAACGGACAGCCGCAACGAGAAAGGGGACGCTACACAAACACACGTACACACATACACACACGTACATGCGCGCTAGCACATCTGCCATTTGGTTTTCTCTCTATCTCTTTATCATCTTGCGCTGCGACAGCAGCTGTGGACTGTGAACCTAAATTAAAACGTTCTGTAATTGATAATAAAAGCGAATCGAATTAATTAGCGATTAAAGTGAGAGGTTCTCATACTTTTTGCAATATGTTCAACATTAAGAACGAACGGTTTGACTTAAAGTCATTTGAAGAAACGTTTCCACTCAACGAGCCTGTCGCAACGGACGACGCTGGGTATATAAAATATTCGGATAAAACATTCGTAGTGCCAATACCAAATCTGACGCACCTCTTTGGCACAAACCATGGAGGAACCGCTACGGCGTCGAGTTACACGATGATCGCACTATTGTACAAAGCATTCGAATCACCAGATGGTTGCTCATGTCAGTAGGATGACACCAAACAACCCTCGCGGGCAGAAGCCTCGTGACAGCCGCAGACTGAGATGAAGCGATTTCAGGATCATCCGCGGCAAACGACGTAAGTCCTCGAAGCGGTAGCAGCGTTTGGTTCATTAAGTAAGTAAGCGACACCGTTTCAAACCCATTTCTTTCTTAAATCATCTCAACCAAAAGGGACTTAAATTTGCATCGACATAAATTCATTATATTTGAGTAGATAAGATCAAAAATACTACCTACTTACTAGTGCACTCGTGCGATCATAGCCGAGTGCACGTAATTAACGTTTAAATGCATAAGAATAGGTATTAACTATTTACAGTAACGAATGTAGAGGGTGAAAGTAAATCAATGTAACTATTGTTCCTAGCTGCAGCGAAAATGTAATGTAAATTGCAATAACTTGACTACTCGCGAGGATCACCAGAGCAGATCGGCGAAGTTCGTTACGTAGTAGGTCGCTCGTTTCTGTACCTCCTCCCGCACGGCATTACCACCATAGCCTGTAGAGTGGAACAGAGAGAAAAACTCATTACTATACTGCATATATTCTCGAACTCCCGCAATCAACACCCACCAATGAACATGTTCGCCGGCGGGCAAGCCTCCAGATCCGTCATGCCATCGCCAACCATCGCCACCACCTTGTCCGCTCCGGCTCCCACGCCTCCTGCCACCAGGTTGCGGATCATCTTGATCGCTTCTCCCTTGCCGCCCGACCGGGACGTCGCCTGGGTCGCATCGAAACCGGCGTAACTTCCGTTGTAGTTGAAGAACAGCCGGTTCGCGTACAGGTTGCACAGCGGAATCTCCAGCGCATCGGCCACCGGTTCGATCAGACAGTCGAAGCCACCGCTGATGAGGAAGATCTCGGCATCGTTCTTGCGCAGCTGCTCGATCAGCTCCTTCACGCCGGCCGAGATCGTGGAGGGATGCGTCTTGAGGAACTCGCGGATCTGTCGCTGCGACGGTTTGATGATGTCCAGGCGACGCTTGAGCGCCTCCTGGAAGGTCATGCTGCCACCCATCGCCTCCTTGGTGCTGATCAGGCAACAGAAAGCAACGCTATTATAGAACCGCCGTCCAACTTCACCAACCTAGACGTGTGTGCATCAACTTACAGTGCGGCCACTTCGCTGCCCTTGCCGCAGAACTGTGCCAGCTCGTCGATGCCCTCCTCGGTGATGATCGTTGAGTCCACGTCGAAGCACACGATCTGTGCCATCTTAAGCGCTTCACGCGCCTCCGTCGTGCGCTTCGAGAGCTCGATCGGACGATCGTTCGTCATGACGCCGTTGCCGTTCGTTTGCGTGTGGTGGAGCAGTTGTTGGGCCCCGTTCCGGGCGGCCAGCCCGTGCAGCTTCGACGGTACGATCGGCTTGAAGATGGGTGGTGCTGGCGGCAGGCTGTTCCGGCGGTTGGCGACGACGACCGGTTCGAGTGGTTCCCCGGCACCAGCACGGCTGCTGACACCGCGGCTACTGTCCGGGGCCGAGATGGCTACCAAGCTTCCGAACAGGGCACTATGTAATGGGGCAAGAAAGTGAGGGTGAAGCAGAGTTTAGAGAGTGTGACACAAATTACGTAAAATAGTTGGACTCCTAAAACGGGATCTATAAAGGCTCCATTAAAGGATAAAGAAGTTTGGAAGCATGAAGCCTTTGGAAGAACACCGGAAGAAGCTGGACGACTGCATAGCACTTTCAGTGCAGAGAGACTCACATACTTGTCTGAAACATAGTACTACATCTGACGAAACCCTCTTCCCTCGAAACAATACAAATATGTAAGATTTTTCTATAAGTAGTTATAATTTCTACGATTTCTTTCCCTAGCAGGTTCTAAAAAAAAAGAGTGTAAATGAAGGCATATTTTCGTGCTAATTAACAGCAAGCGGCCCATTAGATTCTAGCAAACGATCATCCCAACGGTCATTTTGAAAATCGCTCCACAAGCACATCAACAACAAGCGTGCTGTGCGAGCGTGCTCCCATCTGACAGCTGTCATCGCAGAGCTATCAGCTGAGAGCGAGACGAAGTAAACAAAGAAAGCGTTCGCGTTTTTTTTTCTCGTTTGCTGTTGCTGCTGCTGCTCTCCACACACTGGCGCTGGCTGATGAAACACAATCGGGGTGGTGATGTTAAACCCCTCTTTCCTGTTTATTAATTTCCCATCGCCAGCGCACCAGCCACCAGGGCAGCATCGCGCGGCCATTTACTGTCCAGACAGTTCGCAAAACAGTGTTATTGTGTAATCTACAGCTGGAGCAAAAGTGGTTGGTTGGTGCCTGTGGATTACTCATCTGAGTCGTGTTTTGCATCGTTTGTTGAAGGAGGTTACAAGAAAGTGTGGAAAGTGATTTTTTCCTTGCAGAGAAAAGCGATAGTTTGCAAACGTCTTCGTGGTCGTCGTCGTCGTCGCCCGTAGTGTGGGACGACGCAATACACAACGACGACATCATCAGCGTCATCGCAGATGGCTGTGTGTACCACCAACACCAACAACGCTGCCACCACCACCATCACCTCGAACCTGACGTCCGAGTCCGGCGGTGCTCCGGAGAACTTCCACATAACGTACTCGCACGATGGCGACGAGGATGACGACGAAACTGGGGCGGACATCGTACACGACGGTGATCTGCTCTCCACGTCTAGCTTCCAGATCGGTGGGATAGTCGGGGAGGGTAGCACCCTGCGCTGCCCGCTGTGCGGTGCGCACCGCCGTCAGTTCCACTGCAAATCCTGCATCCGGCACGGTGACTTCTTGCACGCCGCCACCGACGTCTACTGTCAGCTGCCGGAGCGGTTCGGAGAGAAGCAGCAGCGGCTGCGCAATCTCCGCACGGCCAACGCGACCCTCGAGGCCCGCGGGACGCACATGCTCGAGCGGCTGTACCAGGCGGGGCGGCTAGCGGGCGAAATCAAGCAGCGCACGGACAAGGCAAACATCATACGCAAAACGATCGAGCTGAAGCGTATCGCGATCGAGGAGCTGCGATCGCGTCAGCGTCATCTCGGTGACGCGATTCGCAAACTTCGCATCACGCTGCCCCGGTATGACGACAAGGTGAAGACGCTGAGCGAGTTCGTGGCCGGCAAGCTGGAGGAGAGCGAACATCGGAAGGCGCGGCTGGCGGCCGTGCAGGAGCGGTTGCGTCTGTTGAAGCGCGAACAGGTGCAGCAGCTCGTGCGGATCGTATTTCCCATCACGCAGACGATCGCTAGCAGGAGCAGCTTGGCGGGCAGCAGTAGCAGCAGCGCCACGAGCAACGCCAGCGGTTGTTCCACCGGCGGTGGGTTCGGTACACGCACCACGATCAACGAAATCTCGGACGCGGCGCGGACGGCGTACGTGCGCGGCCAGTGGATCCTGCAGGACAGCCTGGGTGAGGTGCAGCACGTGATCGTTGCACCGGCACTGCCCGGCACGGGCAACTACGCCGCCTACAACGAGTGGGCCGCCGATGGTCGTGGTGCTGCAGGTGGCACTGGTGGGGCTAGTGCACTCCCGAGCGTCACTGCGGCCGGAATGGGCGCATCGAACATGGACGCTTCATCGTCCGCACCGGCAGTGGGCAGCAAAATGGGCAGTCAAAACCCGGCCCACGCCATTGCGGCGGCCCTAACGTACACGAGCCAGCTGGTGGCACTGCTCGGGTACTACCTCGACGTGCGGTTACCGTACCGGGTGTCGTATGCGGACTTCTGCACGACCACCCTGTCGGAGGCACAGTTCGCCCGGAAGGTGGCCCGGCTCAACGCGGACATTGTGTTCCTGTGCCACACGCAGGGCTGCCGGTTGAACGATATGAACCCGACGCACACGCTGGAGAACTTGCTGTGCATGCTAAAGTCGCCCGACCTGGGCCACTGCGGTGCGACCGACCGAACGAGCTGTCTGTCGGACTCGATGGAGCAGCTGCTGATGCAGAACATCGGGGAGGATTCCGATTCGGAAGGTGAGTTTTTGGGAAGTGTTTGCAGACGATTTTGGAGCAAGGCAAGATCATTGCCCGAAGAACCGAATCGATGTTAAGAGCGAGTTGTTCAAAAGAGTGGGTGATTCATTTCCCAATTCTTGAATGTTATTACAAAACAGCGCCAAATAGATATTTCAAAGTATTCAGGACCTTCCGAAAGAGTCTTCACGTATCAAAGAGATTGTAATTGAGAATTCCCGGCAATAGGCCAGGGAAGAAGTTGCTGAAGAACGACAATGTCTATCAGTGAATCTGGGTATTTCTAATACGACAACCCTACCTGGCAGTCAAATGCCGAATGAACAATCTATACAGATAATCCAGTAATCCACGAGAACCCAACAGAGAAACTTATTTTTCTATTGTAGATGAAACAACCCTTCACCAGGAGTGGGAAGCCGTGCCGAGCAATCTGTCACCGGTGACGGTAGACCCACCGTATCTCCAACCGATGGCGCTGGACCAAAGGCGCGCAACGGTCGGCCACTATCATCATCTCCAGCCGCCGACCGGGGCCGCGGCCACCAGCCTCATGACCAGTGCCTTCGCCTCGGTCAGCTCATTCTGGAAGGGTTGGACCGGAAAGTGAAGACTTTCCCACCATCAGGGTCGGTTGACTATTTTTTGTTTTGCAGCAGCAGCAGCAGCAGCAATTGCTCTGCGCGTGTACAATGTGATAGCACAAAACCCTGCCCCATTCCCAAAAAAAAACAAGCAAACAAGCAAACAAACAAACAAAAATAACGCGCAGTAGAGAAATAGAGGCTTCCGAAACGATGAATTGTGGACTATTTTCGTTACTTTCTTCCGCTCGTCCTCGATTTTCGCACGGTTAGGGTAGAGTTTGCGTTTTCAGTTAGCGCGGGATGGGAGCGATACATACATATTCGTTTAAGCAAGAAACAAAATGAAACTCGTTTTTATAGATGTTATTTTTTAACGAAACCCATAGAAAATAATACATAAAATCGCTATACTCTGTAGTACGTTTAACTCGGAACGCGGAAATAAACTAATATACAGAACATTGCTGTGATTAACTTCAGAACAAAAGCGTCAAGATTGAACATCAATGGGACTGAAAGAAATAGCTACTAGTCCAGATATTTACGAGTGAGCCAGAAATGGCAGACTTAGACCTACTAGAATTTGTTGGGTCAATGGAGGATAAGAAGATATACTGTCCACTATACTTTGAAATCAGGTACGGATCGATTGCTAGACAATAAGTACTAAATACATTGACTTTCGCAATGTGAAATATTGTTTTGTTTGTTTTGAGGCATTAACTTAACTCTTTTTCGACCATATCTGAGCAGCCTTTATGGTTTGTCTGACATTTGCTATTTCCAAGCTGTCAATACTACAGTATATATGTAGTGAGAGTTTTAGTAGCGGAGCGCATGGCTTTCCAAACCACAGAAAGTGGCTTAAAAATCAGAAATGGTAGACCTAGGCTGATGACCCAACGAAAAACAAGAAATCTACACCTCAAAAACTCATCAGAATGAAGTCCATTCTGAAAAATAAATGGCAATCTACTATCTTAAGCTATCTTAGGCTAGATCATTTGTCCTAGTTTCTTCAGGGTTTCAGGACTTGGTGTTCTGATAAGTAAAGATCTTCATGAATAATGGAAAGCTAGTCCAGGTGCACCACCCTAATTGGGATGATGAGATTCTGTTAGTATTGCTTCAAAGAGACCAAATCCGGCCACACCCCATAGCAACAAATCAACAGCGGCCGCCCATGAGTAAAGGGCCCACCGCCGTGTCTGTGCCCGAGTGTGGATGGGCAGAATTGATTGATAAGCTTTCCCCGCTGAAAGACGGAAGCCACCGCTGACGGGACTGTGAGAAAAACAAGCGTGTTTGATGCGACGCGATTACGCAGCCCCCACGTGGTCCGGCGATGGGAGGCGGGTGCCACAAACGATGCCTTGTGGCTGACTCAAACTCGAGCGAAGTGGGGGATTTTTATAGCGGTTTGTTTACCGGAAGCTGGCCGGATTTGCGTTTCAGATGCGGTGTAGAGGTCTAGGACAGTGATATTTCATTGCATCATTCTACCAAGAACTAGGAAATGGTTCGGTTCCAAGACTCTAGGGCAATTCACAACTGAAAACGCATACGAGTATACGACCTAGAAGTTTTCACATCACCAGACAAAGGCTCTCCGCCCTCTAAACGATGTATCTCCGATGGATCGTCCTATTCCACCTCCCACAGTCGCTTTGTTTGCCACAAATCTTATCATCATCGTTGAGGCCCGCACAACACAGCAAAAAAGAACACCACACCATCGGAATCAGCTGATAGATGCACACTGTATCAAAACATCCTTCAACTGTGGCCCACCACCAGCCTGGTCCGGCAACTCCGGCGAACAAACAATCTAAGTCTCAAGTATCAAGTATCACGACTACACCGTCCTCCACTCGTACTCTCTCCGCACATTACTGTGACCTAAATGCAGTTCATCTGCTGCGTCTCCAACGTCGTCGAGTGGGGTTTGCCACTCTTCCAGCAAGTTGCCTAGTTGCCCTTCCTGCACAGACACACTTCACAAACCACAAGCAAATCGACTAGACGCAGCTCCCGGGGTCTATGCTAATGGCTCACCGATTCATTTTGCTGCTTTGAAGGTTGTGTCGCGGTGTTTCCTTGTTAAGTTGGACGCGCGATCACTCGATCTCCGATAGCACAGGTATTAGAACTGATGTATAAATCACGTTCACAACAGACCAACACGCTTCCGTTGCACCCCGCCGACTAGACACTTGATCTTGATGATCTTGAACCTGACGAAAGTAGCGTAGGGTTCTAAGCAAACGGGTAGGACACTGTCACCGGGTTCTTTCCTTTCGGCATACACACGGGACGGAAGGTTATGTGGTGCTCGTACACGCGCGCGCGTTAGCTTAGTTCGATTTCTCGCAAACAACTGACGCCCAACTGTGGCGCACAGATTGACTTTAAACCAGTCCCGATCGGTCCGGCCGGGCACGGCACCGCACGCTCCATACGTGTACAACAACGGCCGACCCTCGTCCCGCGGGCCCGCAAGCTGTCCAGCTGTCGTGACGTGTTTTTCCTCTTCTTTTCCGCCGGCGTTGTTGTTCTGCGATGGGCGCGAATGGGCGAGGGACGGGACGTGATAAGAACCTGGCTTGAGTGGTGTGGCCGGCGCGGTCGAGTCGTTCGATTTCCAGTTGCTCCAGTAAACAACTTCCCTCCCCGCCAGTGGCAATGGAGGTGGCAAGCAAGACAACAACGCGAAGATGCCACGAGGTTTGTCGGACCCCTCGAGGATCACATGGGAAGATCAAGTTGCGGTATCGCGTGTGGAAATTTCGCCGCTCCCAAACTGGGACGCTAGAACATGACGTACACCTTAACGATCATCTCAGCAGTCGCGCTGTTGCTAAGGGTCTGCGGAATCTCCATCGGAATCAAGTAGCCCTAGAGAGGTCGACATACGATCCACTTGACATTCGATGCAAAAACAACCGCAACACTCTCTCTCTCTATCTCTTGCTCTCTTTCTCGAGGGAGATTCCACCTTCTTCCTAGCCTGATAACGACGAGGCTGATCATGATCATGCTTCCTAGCCGCACGGTTGTTTTTCCCCAAGGGCCCTACTGCATTATCGGCCCTGGTGATTGGGATTTCTCGACTGGAGCATGACTTAATCGATGCCATAAATTGCACTACACCATCGAGTGTGCTGTTTATTATCGGAACGCAGCGTGTGCAACTACCAAGCGACTTACCTCACGGTGGTCCACGAGTGGCGGTGGAAGGAAAGCCCCCTAAAGCCGCGTAGCATCTGAGCAGAGCGTTTGCAGAGGCTGCACCTGAGGCAGCCAATCGTAAAACACTTACACCGCACTCAACAACGCAACAGCTGCATGCAGAACTAACCTCACACTCCAACGAGAACACAGTCACCGAGAAGTCGATGAAATAATCTTCCTAATCTCTCGCGCTGCGCGTGAGTGTGTGTGTGGGTTGATAAAGCCGCCCGCGTCACTCGCACACGAATGTGTGCACGCGAAAATCAGCTGTTTTCCGTCAAAACAATACGCGCGCGCCTACTGCGATCTGTCACACACCCGCTTTATCTCCCACCCGACCGACGACGCTCCGTGACGCTGCGCTTATCTCGCACCCGTTGCAAAGTGCAACTACAGACTGAGTTACGGAGATATGGCCAACAGATTCTCAAACCCCGCGTTCCACATTCCAACCCCTTTTGCGCGCGGAGATGAGTTGCACTCCTCCGAAACCCGTTTTTGACGAGCCTTCAGCGAGACCAGCATGCGGTGCGAGGCCGACAACAATCGAAGGTGGCGAGGTAAACGGCTCCTTCATTGGATTTCAAGTGCAATTTAATGTACAGCGAAGGAATTCTAACCGGTCGTTGTACAGCGGGCGCGAACAAGGCTTATCAACACGTGCTTTCCGGTTGGCAGTGCGTGGCAGACGGTTCAAATTTGTTCCAATTCCGGAACGGACCGGTTTCGGGTTTTCGGGTGTGATAACGACCGCGCTTCCAGTACCCGGGACCGGTTTCGGTGATTTTTGGCAGCGATGACCCCACGTTATTTTTGTTTTGTACTCTTCTGGATTGAACCAGAATTGTGTACGGCTCGTTTCCTGGTAGCATGATTTCTTTTATCGCTACATGTTCGGATGATCCGATTCGGAACGCTCAAGAGCGGGGTGAAGGTCAGTTTCGGTTCGGCCGCAGTGACGACGCAGTGGAGTTATAAAATTTGCGAGCGGACGCCCTTTTGCGTCTGAAGCTAAATTGAAGCTAATAGAGACTCTCAATTGAAGGCGACGATGCGTAACATATCACCAGATGTAAGGTTTCGAGTTTCGTTTCCGTGGGCCAGTGGGCAAGGCTGGACGAGTTGCTAAGTTGACGTAGGTTATATCTTGCCGCAAGTTGGAGATCCGAGTTACTGGGCAGGAAATAGTTGATGCAGAAAGCGTCAAGCTGCTATGGTGTTCAAGGTAGAACTACGCGAATGAACTCGAGACAAGATTGTTAGTTTTGCATAGACATCGTGCATGTTCGATGATTTCCCTCTCTAGATTTATGTAGTAGTGCACCTATTTCAATTTTTTTAAGGATAATGCATTTTTGTTATTGTTGAGGTTACGACCATTTTAGGAGAGAGAGTGAGAGATATAGAGAAGGAGAGAGATAGCTACTTCTAAAGAGTGATTCTAGATGTGCCCGATTTGAGCACTGAACTATCTACTAACTTTGCTATCTACATTGCAATTGCTGCTATGTTTAGTATCTAACATGGATTTAAGATCATGAACAATAGAAGAAATGGGGTAGGTAGACACATTTATAAAAAAAATAATAAAGAATAGAAAATGACCAAGGATACTTCCTAAAGGAACTAATAATGGCATTAGACAAGTAAGATAAAATTCAAACCATCCAATGATCTGGGTTGTGTGAATAGATTTCAAATCTCGGACCGAGATTTTGCAGTCAATGTGTCTGAGTGGGAAGCTGGTTGTTATTCCTGCGATTGTTGGCAAACCCGCCAGAAGGAGCGGGAGTCCGAGTAGGAGCGACGTTTAAAACTTCTTTGGTCGAATCGTAAATTTCATTTTATTTACTTCTTCTACTGATACAAATTATCTTCGTACTTTAAGTGATGCGTGAGTCAGTAACTGCGTCCAAAACACTTAGTGATCGTCAAACTCAACCACAGCGTGGTACAGTGAACAAACAAATCAATCAATGTGCATCTCGCGTCCCAGGACGGGGCCTGGCCGGGCTTAACTACACGACCGCCAGTCTAGACACTCCTCCAAAGATGTGCTATAAACAAACTCCCTGCAGTCCGTGCGGGCCAAGGCTGCACAGCGAGAAAAACAGCCCTCCTCGTGGTTCGAAGCCTGCATGCCAAGAAGGATTGAGGACGACGCGCAACTGGCCAAGCATGGAGAACAGAAACAGAATTACGCCACTCAGCACCTTGTTTATTCACTTCGCCCGGCATGGCATGACCTCGGCGGTAGAGGGGAAAACAAACAACGTACACAGAGCATCAGCAGCGAAAGCACGCGATCAACAACAGTGGCACGGATTTTTGTTTGTTTGTTGCGTCAAACGTCTAGCTGCAGTAACTGCTCCAGGGGCGTTGTCCGCAGAAATTCGCGCACCTCTTCCGGCACAGAAGCAAGGAACTGGGTGAACTGCTCGGTTAGATGCGCCTGAACGTCCTCCACGTTCCGTACACCGTTCGCCACCTTGCCGTAGAGGTGATAGAACAACCGGAAAAACTCGTTGAAACTACCCTGGGTCGAGAGGGATTGGATGGTGGTGGTCGACAGGTTTCCGGTGCGGTTGTGCGAACGGTTGGCGAAGCTGGACTGGGTCAGGTGTTGCCTCAGCTCCCCGGCACAGAGTTGCTCCGCACGGGCCAGTACCTCCGGTGGGAAACTTACGGTGCGCGCGAGTGACAGACCGTAGTTCCGCACCACCGTACGTCCCTCGGTGACGGTGTACTTGTAGCGCAACCGTTCGACCCCATCCATCTGGACCGTTTCCGTTTGCAGACAGAGCTGGGACACGTTGTGATGGGCCTCGAGCGGCCGCAACAGCTCCATGCAGTGCGTTGTTATGAATATGAAAGGCTTCCGAATGGCTGCCAGTGTTGGTACGGACGCTTCAGCATCATTCTCCTGTCCAACGTAGTCAATGATGCGCTCCAGCAGCGTCCACTTGGAGCTGCTCGTATCGGGACGATGTGTATCACCGTACAGCTCATCGATCACGACCAAGCTGCTGGGTGTCAGGCAGTGGCGCACAAACTGCAGCTTGTTGTACATGCGGCACGACTCTGAATCATCCTGCTGCTGACTATCGGCGTCCCCGAATATGCTCAGCAGGCGATCGACAATCCGAACCTGAGCCTGCTGCGCCGGGATGTAGCATCCCAGCTGGGCCATGATCTGGAGCGTGCAGATCGTTTTCATGTACACCGTCTTCCCGCTCATGTTAGGCCCCGTCACGATGAACACATTGTACTCCGGAGTGGCAATCTAGAAGAGAGACGATGGATGATGCAACGATGGGTCGCGTTGAGCTTATCGCTTAGCGTCGGCAAGCAACCCCGATCCCTTACCACATTGTTTCGCACGATCTTCCTCTCACCGCAGTGACTCTCCAGCAACGGATGCCTCCCGGCCACTATCTTCATTTCCTCGCCGAAGCACGGCTCGCAGAATTCCTTGCCCTGGCTGACGGTGGCAAGCGCCTGAACCACGTCTAGATCCGTCAGACATCCCACCAAATTGTACACCGCATCGACACTCTCCCGTACGCTCTCGACCAACCCCCGAATAATGCCGTAACTGATCTGCTCTATTTCCTTCCCAACCGAGCCGAGCTTCTCGTTGAACACCATCAGCCGACCGTTCGTGAGCGTGTACCGACGGCCGACGCGGCCCAGTATCTGGAAGCTTCCACTCAGCTGCTCGGCCACATGGTCCACCTCGTCGTTCGCCAGCACGTACAGCAGATGGAACCCGTTCTGCTTCGAGTGGTTCAGCTTCAGCTGCATCCGCGTGGACAGGCTCAGCTCGGCGACATACTGACGGATCTCGTCGATTACACCGGAGTAGAGCGACCGCAGCAGGTCCAAGATCGAATTGATCTTAGCACGCACCAGAAACAGCCTATTGTACGTCGTACTCCGCTCGACCGGGCTATCGTCCAGCACCTTGCAGATCTTTTCGAGCAGCTCGGCGTACACCGTGTCGTCGAGCGTTTGCTTCAGATCGTTCAGATACGGGGCGTGAACGTCTGCCAGTAGCTCGCGCAACTTTGGCACGGCGGTTAGGACGTTGCGCAGACTTGAGGCTTGATTCAGCATATGGATCGTGTTTTGGTGAGTAGATTTCTGCAAAAGGAAATATAAAATGATCAGTTCGACGTTCTTCTCTATAAAGAAAGACTACTTCACAAGTACCATGCGATCGATGTCCACCGAGAGCTTGAGCAGTCCACCGACATCCTTCACCTCGGTTAGCGCCCGTCGAATACCCTGGAGCAGTGTTGGCTTTCCCAGCATCTCCCGGATACAGGCCAGACGCATCTCGAGCCTCTCCCGACTCGTCCACGGCTCGATGATGTTCGCCCGCAGGTGCCGTTTGCCGATGCCCGTCACGCAGTGGTTCATAAACCCGAACAGTGACCTCCGCTCGTCCCCCTTCTGCAGCGGCCCCAACAGCTCGAGCTGTCCGATGCACTCCACGTCCATCGTCATCGTGGACATTTTATCGATGTAGCTCAGCTTCAGCGAACGCGAAGCGATCTGCAACAAGGCCGCCTCCATACAGTGTCGCAGCAAGGCACCGCAGGACGCCAGCCCGTAGTACTTGCTCTGAATAAACCCCCGAAGTTTGGCGTAATCGCGACTGCACAGCTGCGACAGGTAGCTCTCGGCGACACTATCGTTAAAGTACGACCGGCCAAGCCCGAGAATTTGCGTCCGGGGCAGAAACTGGTGGATCAGCTTCGGTAGGTACGACGAGCTCGTAGCCAGTGCGTGCTCGGAGAAGTAAACGACGGTCGGGTCGAGGCTGTGCAGTGTAGTCAGCGTGACGGAGTACCAGAAATTGTCACCGTACTGGGTGAGCTTCAGATGCGGCGCGGTAACGTCGATTGCGGCCATACCAACCTCCAGTGCAGCATGGCCGCGGCCTTCGGCAAGCACCACAATGACGTATCCACCGTCTCTGCCGCCACCGGCATCTGGAGCTTGAGGAGCTTGAAACACACCGGGACCAGGTGCGGTTGCGTTGGAGTTGTTTGCCGACGCGTCGCGCCGTACGCTCGCAAACGAACGACTTCGGCTGTATGGTATGGATCGCTCATTTCTATCCTGAAAACGACCACGCGGTCCCACCGGAACACCAGCAGCAATCGGCGGAACACTTTTGCTGCGATACGGAATAAAGTTCATACTTCGAAGCAGACGCACCGACCGGGTCGATGGACACTAGATTGGGGGTAACGGTAGTTTTCAGCTTTGCAATTGTCACCCGCCAACTACGATGCGTACTATGCGCCATATGAGTGAAACCAGTGCAATTTTTACGGCGCAAAACAAAAACAACCCGTTTGCTTAATTTCAATGGCGTGTATTTCGAAATTGTATATTATTTCCCACCGCACACAGCACACACGCTCACACCTCGAGTTCTCCTGCGCTGGCAAGCCGGGAGGAGAAGCAGGAGTAGTCGCTTGCGGCCGTCCTGCCCACCTGACAGCGGGCACCCATTCGTACGTATCAGCGGTTGGGATTTTCTTGCGTTTTTTGGTTGCTTCATTTATACAAAAACATTGTTGCACATTTTACAATTAGCGTATGTTTGTGTGTTTTACTGTTATATTCACTTGCTTGGTAGGACTTGTCACCTATTTGTTTGCCAATGTTTGCTCTCAAACCGTGTAAATGCGCCGAACTGTGGGGTGTTTTTGTGTATGTAGTTACCGTGTTTGTATGTGTATGAGTTCATTTTAGTGTTGTTTCCTTTTGCAGTTCTATTTCAGTGTTTGTAAACTCTTTTTTGCTGCGTCTATTTAATGGCTCCCGGTGCTCTATCTACTTTGTTGACGTTTGTTTATGTTCATGCGGTTATGCTTTCGGCTCACCAGACTGCGGCGCGTGTGTCGCACGTGTGTTTCCCTTTGGTTATGTTAGCTTATTTCTTTTCGTCTTTCCTGTCGCATATTTCACCCTGTCTTCCGCCTCTCGGTACATACATGGCACACACACACACCTATCCCGCCGCAATGGGCTTCCCTATACACGTTACGATCCTGTCGGCTGTGCATACACCACCGTTCCTGCTATAGCGGTTTTAGTACACGCTGCCAGTGTGGTGCAAAGCTCTCAAAACTTTTCATTTACATATTTCCATTACACAGTTTCTTACAGTGTTCATGCGCGATGCTACAGCGGTATTTGCTTACCCTCTATCTTCACTATCGCTCTTGGCTTTCATCTGCATTTCTGTGTTTTTGTTTCACTTCTTTTATTTGTTTGTTTGTTGCAACAACTATAACGACTAGCACTGTATAATATTTGCACAAGCTTTCATTTTTCTCCCAGCCACCGCTTTCGCCGCTCCCATTAGTAAGCATTTATTTTATTACAAATCTGCGTATAGCTGTTTTCTTAACTTTGCTCAGTATATTTGCGTACGTTCCGCATTAGTGTGACTGATGTTGCTTTTTCTCTTTTTCTCTTATTCGTTCCTTCTACATTTCCTTTCCTTTTTTACATCCCATCGCTCTCATCATCTCGCCTTTCGCTTCTCGCTTCCACAAACCCTCACGCACACCAGCTACGGCAGTTTCGTTATGAGCTAAATGGACTGCCGACCATAACGACACCTGCCTCCAAAATGTTCTCTCTGTCCCTGCACAACTGCTAAGCTCTCCGCGTTCCGTAGGAAATTGCAAGTGTGTAATTGGGTTTGCCATAAGCTCTGCGTACTTCGTTTCGTAGCGGTTTCATTTTCTCGTTTTTATTCTCATCTTGCTGTTGGCCATTACGATGTTTTGATTTGATGCGGCTTGCTAATTTTTGTTGTATTGTTTTTGCCTTCTTTACATGTAACATTCTTACAGCGGCTGTCTTCAAACAAAAGCGTCAATAAAAGTTTCCGGCTTCAGTGTAAGATTTCGTTTCGCTATGAGTTTTGATTTCATATCCATTAACTAACTGTCGCGGATACGGTGTGAATGTCATTGTATTTTTGTTGTTTCTGGTTTCGTGAAGAACGCTACGAGTGCTATCTTTCTGTGAGTGTATAGCGATAGTTACAAGTGTGAGATCTGCTTTCTTTAGTTATCTTTAGTAAGCTTGCTTATCTAGCTATGAACTAGTGAAACAATTGTGGGAACAAAACGTCACTCCTTGAGCTACCGGTGACGTGTGCTAGTGAAGCCTCTCATACATTTATTACACTGCACAACAGTACGTAGCTGCCTTTCAACCCAAACTCTCGCCCAGTTCAAACCCCCGAGGGCCAGATTCCAGCCAAACAGAAAACATCAAGAATGTGAAAATATCATCGTAATCTTTCGCTATAAATGCACGTGAAAGAACCTCCGCGTTCTTGTGAACTAGTGATGATAGCAATCAAACGCATAAGAGTGAGATCGTGAGTAAGTAGTTCGTGTGTGAGAGAGAAAAAAGGACTTACTTCCTACGCATCTCATCAACAACCTTGACTTGCCTTTTGGGCGAAGAGGGAATCATACGGTTTGCTTGTTTTTCTTTTTCAATTAATCTACAAAACCCAAACATAGAGATGTGTTTAGACTATGAACGCAACTTCGATATCTATATGACCCTCCGTTGCCTAATACTAGTACTATCGCATAGCTGGTCAGCTTATCTGTTGATCAGCAACAGTTTCTCTTCCATAACCATCTTGAGCTGATACCAAAAAGCCATCATTGTTGCTGTTGTTGTTGTTGTTTAGGCAATAAAACTAATAAGCGTTTGCATGTTATTTGTTTGCGATTTTTACATGTTTTGTTGCTATGTTCTCGAATACTTTCGGGGTTTTCGTCATCCCTCACTTTCATGCACCAGCAGAATGACTTTGCCGTTGATTTTGATTTTCGCGCATCTTCTTTTACTGTTGTTGCTTTGCCACCAATATATTGGAGTTCTGTTGCTCCCTTTGCAAAACGCGGAAAAAGTAAGTCGAGCCACACGCACACAAGCAGCACTAAACCAGAAAACGGAAGAAGATAAAAAGCCAAAGCGTTTCAAGCCAACGGTTGGACGACCGGGATTCGGATTGCACTAGTTAGTGTGAGTTTGTAATGTCTGACCTTAATGGCTTAAGTTCTGGAGTAACCGCTTCCTCCTGTTCGCTTCCTAACAAGGTGTGAAATGGCAGCAATTGGACTAAATTTTGCGTACGTGCTTCTCTCGTCCATCGGTAGGGGCACCTAGTGCCTAGACTGGTGCCTTCCGCACCGAGTTGAACTAGAGTCTGTAGTTTTGTTTGTTCAATATTTGGAGCCGATCATCATCCACCTTCCATCAGTTCGGTTAGCTACTGTTGTATCGCCATTGAATACCATTGGTTTGTTTTGTGTTCTTTCTTTTGTAAAGCAGTAGATAAGTAGGTAGTCGTTCTGTGTGAGTAATAGTACTAGTCGCTCCTCGCTTAGTAGGTTCCTTAGCTGACTTACTTACATGATTCTCCCCTCCCGTGTTGTTGTTTTACTAGCTTAGATAAAGTATGTTTCGGCACGTGACTCACGTCCCGTCTCACGAATGTTGCACCAACATTAGGTCATATTGCACCAACGGTTTAGCTCCATATTTTCCGGTCTCCTTCGCGGAACGTTTTACGTACCTTTTCCCTTCGAAACGCTTTCTTCCAACATCGCCCCTTCATTAGCTTCCCTGTTCCTTCCCAGTTCCTCTCCAACTACCAGCATCTCTCGTCACAAAAGTGCCACAAAGATAAGATACGATGTGTGTGTTTGTATGGGCTTTTTTTTGCTGTGTGTTAAAGTTATACAAACTGTGTCTAAAAACTTCGTTCCAACAATCCACTACGAGCTGCACTTAGGGCGCGCTGTAGTCTGCCTACACGTTCCTGCACGAGTTTCGTCCCATCCGAACCGTATGTGCGTATGGTAAGATCCATTCCCCGAAGCAAAACCCTGTATGAATGCGTTAGACAGTTTGAGGGAGAGGAGACACTTCCCTCCGTCCGTACTATTTAAGCTTAGATGAGATTCTAAAATGAATATTCCGTGCTTATGTCGTATGTTCAGCGTCAGCTGTTCAAAGTGTTATACCCACGGTCTCTCTAGTGATGCTTAGTTTACTCGATGCGATTGATACGAAATTGACCATAATAAGTAGTAGTTGTAGTCTCTCGACTCTTGTTTCGCGCTCGTGCTCTTCCGGTCTGTCTCCGGACGCGTAGTTCGGGGTTTGTGGCTGGCTGGCTGACTGGCTGGTAATCCCCGCTAAGTTCGATCGGTACCTTCAATTCCCAAGATGACGTTACGTACTGTGAGGGGGTTACTAGTTGTAGAAGTAGAAGTAGTAGTGTCGATAAGTAGTAGAAGTAGCACTAGAAGTAGATGTAGTAAATGGATTGTTCGTCTTGCTGGAACGGTATCTGTTTCGCCGGAAGCCACGTCCACCTGGCAGCCGTCCGTGCCACCAGCCGTCTGCTGTAGTTGGACAAGGAGGAAGGAAGAAAAGGCGCTAGCAAAGGCCGTGCTGGCGGGGAGTAGGTAGTTTATAGTCAGATCTCCATCTGGTTTGCAATCAACTCCATCAGCTCGCCCGCGTCGTCTGTCTCTTCGGCAGGTGCGGTCGCGTTCGCGTGCCCTGCGTCACCGGTGACGTCCGGGGCGTCCATGGGTGGTTCCGGTACGGTGCGCGTAGGATTCGGTCCGGCTGCCTCCTCTACCTCGCCAGGAGGGCCACTGTTTGCTGAATCCTATCAGAGAAATAATTCTCATACCAGCGCACTACCGGACATGGCCGCCGGCCGGTCCGTGCTGCGTTCCCGCTCACGTTCCGTGGATTCCGAGCTGCGAAGGAGACGGTGGAGAAGAGGTGGAGAACCTTCTGTTAGCATGTGCCAGAAAGTAACGATCTACACCTGATCACATCTAGTTCCTAGGTTACGTTGACGTCTACCATCGTCTCCCTGTTAGCGTCTCGATCTGGTTGGTCTAGCATCCAACACACGCGTGTGTAACAAAGCAACCGAAAAATTTGATCAACACGCACACACACAAAACACACACACACTTACCTCGAGCGTACGGTTTTGATTTCGATCTCATCCGACGACACCGAGTTCTTGTTGGACGAGGTGGCCGACGATCGGCGCGTCTTGCCGATGCTGGTGGTGTCGTAGAACGTTTCCTGCTCAATGTCGGACTCCTTCTAAAGCCAAATCCGAGCGTGTACGCCGTCCAGGTGAGAAACACATCGGAATGGGGCGTAGGGGGTGCACAACACAACACATCCGGCATTGGCAAAGGTTTTGTTTTGGCATTGGGAACGATGGTGGTGACGGTAACATCCGGTTCGTCCGGTTTGCGAAGCAGGAACGAAGAAACGTAGAAACGTCCCAGAGAAAGAGGTTAACAGAAACAGAAGGGAATAAAAAGCATGCAATAAGCCAAACGCGTACCAACGGCAACGAGAACCGGAGAGAGAACGGAGAGAGAATGGCGGCGAATTGGGAAGCGGGTGCCGGCGCAAAAGACAATCACAAACTTACGCAAAACACACAAACGCGCTCAAACTCGCCAGATGTGCCAGAGTGAATGTGACTTTCTCGCAGTTAGTAACGATTTGCTTGGAATACGCTTGCGAGTCATTGTAATCTCCAGAGAGTCTTCGTACACCCCGAAGCTGGCCCGTACTGACCCGTTTTTGCGAATGTTCCACTACTTACGTGCTTGTTGTAGTTGATCCGATCGCTCGAATCCGACCCGCACGATATACTCTCCGCCACACTGTTGGCCACCTTGTTGTTGTGCTGGTTCGTGGGACTGCTGAGGGCCGGGTAGCGCTTCGAGCAGACCTGCGCCTGGATGTGCTCGCAGATGCGCCGGAACCGCCGGATGTTGCCCGAGATGAGCGTGAACGTGATCGCAAACAGCATGTCGCCGACGTCGCCCTGCTTGCAGATCGTATTGATGTCGACCTGTATCCGGACGTGCCGCTGGAACATCGTCGGCCCGGTGCCACCGCGCTTGTACTCCACCCGGAAAGACATTGGCGACAGGACGCTATGCGATAGCTCAGTCATCTGCGGTGAAGAGATAAGGTATCTTACGATTAGTGATCAATGTCTCTCTTCTATTTCTCTTCTCTCTGTAGAACTATTTCAGCAACAATCAGACATTGAAAAGCAAATCAGTCATCTAGATGGCGTACGCTAGTACCCTGTTGCCATATGAACAGAAGCTTACCGAGAGAAAGGCATGGATCAGGTGAGCTTTGACCGTCGCGAGCGGCTTCCCCTTCACTAATACTGTGAACGTTTCGTCCTTCTCGGTCGTCATCAGATTACCGAACCAGGACTTTTTCGTCAGCTCCGGCGATGACTCCGGAGTAAGATGCACTTCTTCGGTTGATACTGGTGGCGAGATGGTGAAACAGACAGAAAGAGGCATCAGTTATGGACGGTCCTACATCGTTCGGCTTTGCGAGCTCCGCGCCTTACTTTGCATTTTTCTACGGTGAAACTTTGGACTTCCTAGGAAACTATTCTTAATGTTCGTCAGTCGTGTCTTCCACAGCTGGCTGCCGGTGGTGACGGCCTGCAGCTGTTGCGGACTGCCCAGTATCGGCGAGCCCGGGATGGCATTGATTGATGATGTCACTGGAACAACAAGAAAGGGGTCCGGAAGTTAGTACCATGATCCCCACGGACACTGTTCCGGTGCTTACTGTTGTTGGAATCGGTTTCCGAAAACAACCCAACCGTGACGGCCGGGCCCGAGTTGGCCCGGTGGTGTACCGGCGACGAGGAATCGATGACCTGTGACTTGGTGCTGCTTCTTGGCGAGTAGTTCGAGTGTCGGTTCGCGTTTGGAGACGACGGTGGATGGAGTTGATCTGTGCAGTACGAACAAACAATAGTGGATAGGGTAAAACTTGGATTCCAACTAACCCACGGACGTGACGCATACTCAGTGGCTGCGAGGAGTTGACCACGACACCGCGCGTCGGGCTTTGATATGAGCTACGTGACAGTGGAACGGACGAGGGTGAACGACGGCTGCCGCTGCTGGTGCTGCCGCTGTGGCTCCGGTGCCCATTGTTGAACGTTTGCCGTCGCGACGTCAACGGTGAGCCCTCGCTGATCTGCCCGTACGACAGGCTGCTGCTGCCATTGATCCGGCACGTATCGAGCCGTTTCCGGGGCGGGTCGGCGATCTCGATGATGTCGTTGCGCGGTCTCAGCACGTCCTCCTCGTCCTCGATCGCCGGCCGTCTCCGTTTCCGGTCCAGCAGCAGAAAGTAAATCACCTTCTCCGTGTTGTGGCTGCAAAGTGAACCACGCATTATTGAGCAGCTCGCTTCTGCATACTTTTAGGCTTTAGTGCGGACGGGAAGCGTCCGACGCGCGCTCGGGCGACCAGGAAATCGAATCAACTTCCGGACATCCGCGCGTACTTACTGTGGGCTGAGCAGTTCCTGTATTAGCTTGTCCTTCTCCTTGAAGCACCCGAGCGAACAGATCGCATTGAGCACGTCCGTGTCGACGGCGGACGCGTTCGGGATGACGTGCGTCTGGACCACCTCCATCATCGGTAGCTCCAGCTCGAGCTCGCCCTTACCGCCGGCCGTCACCCAGGGATGCTTGTTGATTTCTGCCAGCTGCGGGCGGTTGCATTCACGGGGAACATTAGTACGTGCTGCTCCGGCCGGTCGACTTTTGGCCGCATCGTTCCACACTCACCGTGAGCCGCTTCTCCGGGTTCACCTCTATCATGCCCTTCAGCAAACTCTGGCAGTCCGGTGGCACGAAGTGTGGGATGTGAAACACGCCCCGCTTCACCTTCTCCAGCAGCTGGCGCAGGTTGTCGTCGTCGAACGGGAGCGCACCGACCAGCAGCGCGTACAGGATCACTCCACAGGACCACACGTCCGCCCGGCGGCCGTCGTACTTTTCGCCCTGTAACACACCGTCAAGGTTAGTAAACATTTGCGATACAGTGCTTTTCTTTGCGTCAGCTGATGAGCAGCTGTCAATATACCAGATTGCATACTTTTAGGCGCCAGCTGAGACACAGCTACAGCAGGAAACTAGCTCAATCAGCCTGAAAGTATGCAACCCAGGCTGCGTTACTCACCCGAATCACCTCCGGGCAGGCGTAGTGCGGCGATCCGCAGGACGTTTCCAGCATCGAACCGGCCGGCTGCAGCGAGGCCATCCCGAAGTCGGCTATCTTAATGTTATTCTTGTCGTCCAGCAACAGATTTTCCGGCTTCAAATCCCGGTGGCTGTGGGGATGTCAGCAACAAATGAAATGAAGGTGGAAGGTGTGGGGGGAATTTAATTACGAGATGCAACATTTAAATCCCACAACCGCTGACGCTTTGCCAAAGCCGGATGTGATACTATCAGCTCCGAGCAATAGAATGTTAATGCATCGGAAAGCCTTGCCATAGGCACCTGGTGTGCATCACACCTCGCGCGTGGGGCGAGCCTTTTTGGATCCCGATCAAAACGTTTACAATTTTGCATTGCTGTGTCTGATGGTCCCAGCCATAACAGTGCCATAAAGTGTGATTCAATTTAATCACTACTACTAGAGTGCCCGAGCGCCCAGTACCGTACGAGCCAGACAATGTCTGCGCACACTGCTGCTGGGCTAGGAGTGCGTAATTTTTTCTTCTCCGTGTGCTTCGGAAGCTGCCGAATAGGCGACGGTCTCGGCACCAAGATCGGCGTTAGCGTACGTCTGTTTGTCGCTGTGCCAAGAAGCTGTCCCAACGTTAGGCGCCTGGGAATCGCCGCTCTTTGTTTCACACGGGCCACTGGAAATTTCCAGCTCCTTTCGGAGCGGAGCCGTGGGTTTTTGTTGATTTGTCTCCACCGTCTTACCACGCTTGCTCTTATTTGCTACTTTGCAGATTGGGTGCGCTTTAAAGTGCTCTCCGTTGTGACGTCTGTTCGGGGTGTAGCAAAGCAACCCACACGGCGGAGTTGCGGCTCGCCTGTTTTATGTTTCAGGCTGCTCCAAGCGTTGGAGGCTGCGTATATTCATTGCTTCCAGTGTAAGGCGTGCGTTTTAAGTCATTTCCCACCGTAATAAAAGAGTATCCGAGCACACCGTTTAACGCAGCCTGTTCATGACCTGTTCATGAGCGCCTGAATGTATGCAGCGCCGCGTTTGTACGTATGCGCTCTTGGCACCGGGACGGTCTAGAAATTGAATTAAAACATACATCGCGTTCGCTGGCTGCTCAAGGCCGTGGAATAGTACCATGCCATTTCGAGTTGAGGTCTGCCGACCTGACGCCAACACAGCAGGAGCACTGGCTCCCGCTTGCTCGTTCTCTCTCTCTCTCTCGCTCGCTCGTTCTATCCTTCCAGCTTGAATTCGCACCGAAATTCGATTCTCATTCGAAATTATAATTTCGAGGCGTTGTCGATGCCTGTCGGGATGGAACTAATCCTCTTAGAAACCCCTTTTTACTGCGTCTCATGACCGGTGGTAGGTGCTAGGTGCAAGCTGTGTAGCTAAGCTGTTACTGCCGTCTTCCAGCTAAGCTGATTAGCAGCGAGTATCCTGTGTATCGAAACATTTCCAATTGGAAACATACCACGGCTTCCTTGGCCATTTTCTACTGCAATTTTCTACAGTCCTTTGAAAGAACCCATCAGTCATGCTTATAAGGCATCAATAAAATGTTACCATGCAGATTGCATACTTGCGGGCTGATAAAGCAAATTTGGCTCCAAAAAGGATGCGTTCTACATTATGCCGACCGGTACGTATGTTTGCTGTTTAGATTGCATACTTTGCGGCTGATAAAGCAGTAGAACGCCTTTATATATGCAATACGCCTTACGAACGCTTTATTGGGCAGTTTATTTTCCTGTGGGAACAGAAGCACATTTTCTGGTAGCGCTTCAAGCTGCTTCAAGATCCATTTCACGCTAAACATTGCTCCTTCGCGTCACGGTCCAGCGAATTAAGATTCTATGAAAACAGTAAGTTAAATTGCATTAAAAACTCCCTCGTACTCTCGTGCCACAAACAAATACGCCTACGTGCGAACGCGAGGCCGCTGATGGCGTTGTCAACATACGTTCGAATCAAACCCATACCGGACGGCACGGTAATTGGCCAAATTTCGTTTCGCTCGATGACCCCTGGCGGCGGGTACCCAGCTCCCAACGCCCACACGAGGGGGGCGTCATAAGCCAGTAGGAGGGAGGGAGAGTGAGGCTAAAAAGAGGGCCGCCACATTCAACAAGTGCCGCCTTTTTATGGGAGAAATCTCAATTCGGACGTTGTTCGGTGATTTGTGTTTCTTTCCTGCAGCCCGCCTGCGCTTTCGCTTTTACGATCGATAAACGATCGCCCTCTGGTGTTCGCGTTAAATCCTGCGGTTTATCCGCGCACCGTGTGTGTGTGTGTGTATGTGTGTTTGTGAAGTGGCCGTATTTTTCCTGACTTCATGACTTCACGGCTCAAGCTCTCGTCGTTGTCGTCGTTGTCGCAGCAGCTAAAGCTGCGAATCATAAATCAATTATTCAACCACATCGGCTTACCGGTAGTGGGGCTTGATAGTGCGAAGTGCGTTTGTCACCCGTGCCGGACGTGTTCGCCGTGATGGGGATTGTCCTTTCCGCTTCAGCGGGCCGGAATCCGGGGCCTTGCGGACACCGGCCTTTACTTCCGGTGTTATGCTTAGAGGGGAGTCGCAGATTTTTCTGATTTTTTTTTCATTTTCTTCATAGCACAAACCATTAAATTCTCAAATAAAGCTCAAATAAAGTGTGCATATACTGCTGAATGCCCACTTTTTGGCGTTTTTTGTGAAATCAGCCCGAAAGTATGCAATCTGCTCGACGAACGATATACGATCTGTGAACGCTATATTTGTCTACTCTTAGTCTCATTTGCCGGTTAGCAATCTTCTGCTTTGATTGTATGCAAATTGCGACACACTGGTCAGGTGGAATGGTGGCTACCTAATTATGGTGCAGTAAATAAAAGCTTGAAGCATCGTTCGCACCCGAACTTTGATGGTGAAGAACAGAAAGACACGCCAGACCGCTCCTTTCTTTCCTGCATCAAAATTCGATTGTGCGCGCATTGCATAATAACAGGCGCTGCGGGATCGAACAGAACGATTCGCCGTCAGCCGAAAGGATGCAAAGAAACACACACACAGTCAAAACGCAAAGCTGTCAGGTGTGCGGAAACGTGAAGGTTGGAAGAACCCGATGTCCACAATCTGTTGCCATCTCTTTATGGTCGACTCTGTCCTGCCATGCCGTCCACGTAAAGAGACAAACAAAGGGAAGGTAGCGCACACACACACACACACACACACACACACACACACACAAATTGCCTTCCAAACGGCACACGAATGGTCAACACATTCTGCACAAAACTTTGCAGAGCCTTGGTGCACACAAGTCCGGGTGGTGTCGTAAGCACTTTTGTAAGGATTCACCTTCGGTACCGGGGGGAGACTCCTTTCAGGCTTCTCCTGCTATCCTGCCTCTCTGAGGGAAGTTTTGTGACAAGCACACACTCACAAACACACACACACACATAGTTCCCCTTGTTCACTGGATTGGGTGTGCTGCACAATATGTTCCCCAGAAGCAGAAGTAGAGGCCGTTACTTTGTATCTCCTCCACAGGAACGCAGCAACAAAAAAGGGAACTCAAACAGAAACCAGAAAACAAAAACCTTCCAGCACCTCGTTCGAACACCGTCCGATGCGCCATACTTACCATATCGAGTGCGAGTGGCAAAAGTCCAGTGCGGAGATGATCTGGCGGAAGAACTTCCGGGCCTCCTTCGGCGTGAGCCGGCCCTTCTTCACCAGATAGTCGAACAGCTCGCCGCCGGAGACGTGCTCCAGCACGAGATACCTGCACCGGGCGAGGGAGAGAGGGCGCAGCGGAACAGGGAGATGATAATTAGAAGCGGACCACGGCACCTCGTCAGCAATCGGACAACGCAAGGGCTGCTAGGGCCGCCACGCGCGAACGGTGCGCGATACTTACAAGTACTTTCGGTTTTCGTACACATCCGTAAGCCCGAGGACGTGCGGATGGTCGATTAGCTTCATGATGGCGATTTCTCGCTCGACCTGGCCCACACGGTCAACACGAACGCGACGGGGTAGGGTATAAAATCGCAGCAGGCGCGAGGGTCACCGGCAGAAAGGGGTGGGAAAAAACATAGGATAAGAAAATTAATTAAAGTCCCAACTCGCGTCGGTCTACGGGGATCGGTCGTTCGGTGTTTGACTTTCGGCAGGAAGCACCGCCGACCTCAGAACAACCCAAGCGACAACCTTAATAACATTGTAAAGGTATCGCTCGCGCTATCGGTCAATGGGGTAAGACAGAGTGTGAAACAACGGCCAGAAGAAAAGCGCTGATAAAGCATAAATAAAGGGCTGGCATTATGAAAATAGCATACATTTTGGCGCAAAAATATACAATTCGAGCCACAAAAGCTATATGAACGTTTTTCTAGTGCCTCCTTCGTCAGGTCTTGATAAAACAAGAAGGTTGAGTTGAGAAACAAAGCATTAAAAAGGAATAATCAAGAAGTTGACATACTCTTAACGATAGAATGTACGCCAAAAAGTATGCAATCCGGGCAATAGTAACGATTAATTTGCGTTTTTTTTCTTGCCGACATTTAATAAAAGGAAACACACAGTGTAGTGTGTATTCTTTACTATACAGAACTCTGTCTTCTAAACGCCTCAATCGCCTGAAAGTATGTAATCCAAACTGCACATTCTCCTACTCAAATTGGACTTCAAATCGGGCATACGAAACGGTAAAATGCACTTACCGCTGTTCATACATTCGGAGTGATTTAAACAAATATACGCCTAAAAGTATGCAAGCTTCACTACCGAAAGCAGTAATAGTGCTTTATCAACGCTAATCTTGCTATTGCACTAACTTTTTTCCTTGTGGATTGATTTTGTTATCAAGGTTTGTTAACTTGACGATGTTGTTTTTTTTTAGAAACATGAACATGTTTTTTTAGATTGCGTATTGCATACTTTTTTTTAACAAAACTGCCCAACCTTCTCTAAAAGTATAAAATTTACAACATGAATTGCTTTATTAACGTTTTATTAATCGTTCTTTAATAAAGAAAATAAAAAAAAACATTGTGATTTAGCACGCAATAAACAGATTGCATACTTTTAGGAGCGAATTTGCATAATCGACTCTGAAAGTATGCAATCTGTAAGATGATAAGCTTCTCTAGCTTCGCTATGACAAACTGAAATTGGTCGCTAGTAACAGAGAACAGTATTGCTCATTGCAAGCACCCCAGCTGATCACGCTAGTTAACGCCTAAATGTATGCAGTCCCCAAGCAAAATTCGCGTTCCAAAACGGTGTGAGATGCAATTTGAACAACCCGAACGACCGAACGACCCGTAACCCCAAGCCAGACAACAAAAAAAACGGGGAAGATCTATCCGCCGGACGTCATACTTTCATCAGCACCGACTCGCTCAGCTTCTCCCGGTTGATGATCTTGATGGCCACCTTCTTGCCGAGGACGCAGTGCACGCCCAGCTTCACCAGGCCCGTCTGGCCCTTGCCGAGCGTCCGCTCGAGCCGGTACGGGCCGACGTACTGGTGGCCCTCGGTCGTGCCCGTGCCGCTCGGGGTTGCATTCTCCTTCTGCACCTCGCGACTCATCGCTGCGCTGCGGCCGTGGGCGCGTGCGGGGAAGCTGCACTGCTACTACGTTGCGTTGCGTCCGACGTTTGTCGCCGAGGTTCCTCGCTGCTCGCTCCGTTCTCGCGGGATGCGGCAGCCCGGCAGCGGAATCCGGAAGCCGGATCGGGTTCACACACGTTCGACGGTTCGCGAGCGTCACGTCACGTATGCATCACGCCGTCACTCGCTGGCGACACTAAGGTACTCTTTCTTTCCTGCTCCTTTGGGTCGCCCTGTATCTCTCTATATCCGGGAGCAAGAACTTCGATTCGTTTTGGGAGGGGGTCGCTTCGACACAATACACAATATGGATCTGCTCTGGCCGTGGCTTCTCCTTTCCACCGAGTTACACCCACAGACACACACGCACACTCACACGCACGCACGCACACACACAGTGGAGTTATTGACGTACTGGCTAGCTTCGCTCGGGGCTGCACTTTCGGAACGCGGAGACCAGCCTTGCCGTGCCTAGTGAAACCTGCTAGCCGCGAGACGGGACCAACTGGCTCCTGCTGCAACCGGACGGCCGTCGACGCACACACACCACATGCTTCGCCGCAGACCACGGCGAAGGTCTTCGCACGGCCGTTTGGCACGGTTGGGCCCCGTAAGATATTGATGGTTTGAAGGCAAATAAAGTTAGCCTCCGGTGGACGTGAACCGATTAGGATCAAACGCACACAGACACACGCGCGGCACGACACGTGAAAAGAGGGATCCCCTTTCGCACATACACGCGCACACACACACACATGCACGCACGCACGCCCACGGGTATATGGGGCACGGGGCGATCGAAAGCACACGGATGTCCTTTGCACAAAGGAGGCTCCCGAAGGCTATCTCTCTGGGTGGAAAGCGTGCTACATTAACACAGCCACACGCACACACCGCGATTGGGAATCGATAAGCGCGAAAAACTAGGAGAAGTCGGTGTAAAATCCTTTTTCCATCCACAGCCACACGTACACACGCACGCACACACACACACAAACACACACAGGAACGCGCGCGCCGTCGAAAAAAAACGCGGAAGAGCCCACCGCACACACACGCACACCGCCCGATGTTTGCGCCCGACTACACTGTCGCTGGCTGCGACCCGACGGCAACGACGACGAAGAAGATGTGTGCTGCCGTTTTTGGAAAAATCGATACGGAACCGTCGGCGGCTCTCACGGCTCACGGCTCACACGTGCGGCGGCGGCGGCGTGTGAGCAAAATGGCTCCCGCTCACGCCTTCTTCTCACCATGGACGACGGAGGTGTGCGCGCGCGCGCGCACACGCCGTTTCTCACCCGTTTCTCGGCCGTTTTTTGACAGGAAACCAGCGCAATTTTCCACACCCCCCCAACGGTTTCTTTGGCAGGCACACACACACACCTGCACACTCCCGAAACGTCAAGTTGCGCTGCCAAAACGTGCACGAGAAGGGGTGCCATTTTTCTTGCCCATGGGCTCATGGATGATTCATCATCTGTGCGGCGGCATCCCTTCTTGATTGGACGCCGTTGTTTGTGGGGGGGGAGGTGATTGGAAGAAGGACGATTTCATGGCTTGCTTTATCCACTCGTGATGGGAATAAAGTACGCAGCGGAACGGCCATCTATACACCTTGGTTTTGGACGTACCAAATTTTGAAAACGCGCGTGGCGTGCGCGTTGAAATATTACCCACCTCGTTTCTCATCTTCTCCCTCTCTCTCTCTCTCTCTCTCTCTCTCTCTCTCTCTCTCTCTCTCTCTCTCTCTCTCGCACACAAACACACGCGGGAGTTGACCGTTGGAAAATCGCATACCGAAGGCGGAAAAACAAACAAAGATTACAGGGAACACGCCGCACGCTTCGGAAGGATTTCAAATGGCCGGTGCGAGCGTCCGCTGATTGTTGCAATTAGCCAGTTCGCGTGTGTGTGTGTCTCCCCTAGGATAATGAAGATTAAAGGGCATTTAATTGCTCCGCTTAGAGAGCATTAGCAAATGGTCAAATCTTTACAGTGTGTGTGAACGTGTGTTTGTTTTTAACCCACCCTAAAAAAAGCGCTGTTATCGGGTTGAAATATTTTTATCCATACAGTTTTTTGTACACCTTTTTCTTGTATAAGTTCGTATAATAATGTTTGTTATCTTATACTTCATGGTTTTCCTTTTTTATATTAAAAACAACATTGAAGTAAAATAATGTATTTATAGCTACATTATTTTCCAAATTGTTCGCGGTTTTTAAGAAAACATTGTTATATTTCTACAAAAAGTAATTATTTTGAAAAATATTGTTCAAATGGTAATACGCAAAATTCAAGACAACTTTGTCACTTGTTGGCTATTGATATAAGTTTTGTTTTTCTGTTCTTTCTCTCTCTCTCCCGCTTACTCTAGCAACCCATATTGGTCTTTCCCCTCTCCAATCTACGATAAAATTCGTTAATGTCAAGGTCGCTACTATAAATGTTTCATTAAAGAGATCGTAAAATACAACACTTTAGGGTGGGTCGTTTCTCTGGAAATATTTTCACTCGATTAAGCTGTTACTCCTCTATACACAATGACCCAATATGCCAAATGATGTCGGAGACATTAATTTTCGATATAATTCATGATTGACATAGTGAACATAATTTTCCAACTCTTTAACTATATTGCTTATTTTGAAGTGTTTGAAAAGAAAAACTCTTGCTTGTTTAAGGTGTGAAGAATTTCGGAAATTCTAGAAACACTTGGTTACTGGTGGTTGAAAAGACTTTTAAAGCTTATTATGTTCACTTAGCTAAAAAATGGACGTTTTGTTTCCTTTAATGATTAATAGAAGGCTTTTTTCGCGGCACTTTAAGCATAACAATATTTTAGATGTTAGTAGTTATATTTTCCTTTTGTTAATTTTTTATATGTTCTAAAATATTCTTACTCAAATGTCAGATGAACCGATTGACAGAGGTATTTTGTGCTCCCTGGTTTCCTGAAAAAATGTTCAAAATAAGTTATTGATAAAAATGAGAATTCATTATGGCACAATACCAATATAAGTGCAAGAATGAATATATCTAATAGATAATATAATCAATATATCTCATATTAACACAATTTAAGAATAACCAATACGAAAAAGGAAAGAAGATATTCATTTAGGTACTATAAATTTAGAAGCTAATAAGAAATTAAGAAGTTCAATGATCAAAAGCGAACTTGTTCACATTTTTTAGAAAAGCTCACTTCATGAAAATGAAAGATCATCAACATCAATACTCAATAGTTCAATAGCAATTGAACCATAACGTATAACATTATAAAGTAATAAATAATGAAGGTCAACATATTTACACAGTCCGCCAAGCAATATGCAAAGGCGAATGACAGAGTAACTAACATATCAATTAAGAAGATAAAGATACTAATAGTTTCTGCTAACTTCTTATAACGAGTTGAAAATAATCAAAAGTTAATCAATTTCAAAAATCTATATATGTGAAACATGCTTAATACACTGAAAAAGTTGAACGACACAACAAAGACTAGGAAGATATATATATATAGCTGAAGGATAGAAAAAAAAAACATTGACAGAATATTTTCCTTGTTCTCAATCCTTTTTTTCATACTTCTTTTTCGCTAATTAAAATTTTCGGACAATGAAGCGTAAAAAACCCTCGCCCGTGAGTCCTCTTCCATCGGTATAAGCTTTATTTTGGAATGGATTCACTTTTTTTTACTTTTGTTCTCGCTTTTCATATCAAAATAAAATTTACAAAATAGCTCAATATAAATATATCGTTCCGCACTAACACTCTGTGAAGGTGATTTGTTTGTTCTTGCTGCTTGCGTACATGTGACTTAGGGTAGGGGCGAAATCAGTTTGGAACGTTTCCCTTCCGCTCTGACTCTCTAACAAACGTGTCTGCTCAACCTGCTTCGGTAACAAGATATTATGATTCTTCCACGTGTTATCTCAACTCTCTCACTCTCTCTCTCCCTCTCTCTCTCTCTTTCCCCCTGCCAAAAACCTTTGTACTAGACCACCGGCCTCCAATCATTCAACATTTCCAACACGTCCAACCCGTCGTTCATTATTGCATTTCACCTATCATCACCATTATCAGTATGGCGATTTTCTAATCCCCGCCCGTGGAACTTTCGTATCGGGACGTTGGAGCGAGTCAGAAATCATAATGGCCGAATAGTGGGGTGTATAATTCTTGTTTTTATTTGCCATTTGTTCTCAAATACTGCACTATCGCATATGTCCATGATAAAGCTACGGCTCGAAGCGTACGATACAGCTGCTTGGCGCTCGCAAAAATCACGTCCCACCTTCGCTGTGCGATCCTTTCCCAGCCACCTCTGACACCTACTAACGAGCTGACCGATAACAACTGTTTGGGCGGCAGGGAAGCAACAACTTCAAACAATTTCAATCGTACAGTGGAAAATATACATCTGCTAGGAACGAGCGAGTGATGGGGGTTATGTTTTTTGTTAATTTTGCCTTCGGGAGTCAGAAAAACTGCACGTGTCTATTTGAAGATGTGTAAATATAGTACATCCGGTCGATAATGGTTTCGCCCGCTCTAACCGTCCGCCCTCCTTAAGCACCAAACCTAGCAAACACACCTGCAATAGGCAAGCGAACCTTATCCTTAACACTTTTGCTCCCAAGCCAGCGGCATCCATTGATATCTGCTCTAAGCATTCGCTCCAACATCTCCACATCTCGCAACAAGCACAACACGGCTAAGCTTTCAACGCAACCCCTGTAAACGCCTGCTGCCTCGAACCTCGGTTACGCCACGGTTTTGTGATACACAAAAAAACGGAACCGTGATGCCTTTCTTGAGCTACGGGCACGGTCATGTGTGCCACGGCCGCCCCGAAAACACCTGGAAACCGAGCGGTAAGGAACGGTTGCTGAAATCTTTTTCGAACATTCGAAACCTAACGAACGTATGTAGTATGTATATAAAAAAATTGACATCGAAAGCAGTTGTTACATTAGCTTTTCTCTCCCCCATTTCTATCGATATAAGTATTGTTTCTGTTTTCAGCGTACAATTTTTTGCCTTCAGCATACTTACTACCTAAGGAATCAGCCGTCCGGGATTCGCGTTTTGATTGTTTCTAGTTTAGTGCGTATGTGTGCTATCATATGTTTGTCCCTAACCTCACATTCCGTACTTCAGATGTGGTTTGTTTTGAGCTTCTCCGCGCTTACCACGCTTACAACTACTAGCTATTACGGGTGCCTCTAATGCATTCTAAAGCTTATCAAATTCGGGATAGACTGATGAACGGTGTTTGGAGACAATGGCGGAAAAAAGCGCGCGAGGGGCTGAGCTGTCAGCTCAGATTTTTTTGTTTGTTTGTTTTGCTATATCTCTCCCTTCAAACTGACAGCATTCAATCGCCGCAACGGCGATGGACAATTATTTATTTTCAGCTATAACCTTCACCGACTGGCTACGGTGCGATATGGTCCAAACGTTGGAATGTGCTTCTTCCCATCGGTTCCTGCCTACTTGGTTGGTTTATTGCTCGCTTTCATCGTTTTGGAGGGTGTGTTGGTGGCGGTGTTTGCCTTACCACCACCACCACCAACAGCAGCAGCAGCAGCAGCAGCACCGGCACCTTTGGTGTCCTTGGCCGTCGTGTCCTGCTTCTCGTCCGGGCGTCCGTAAGTCGCGTCCTTGCTGGAGGTTGTGCTCGGCGTGATCGTTGCCGTGGTGGTGGTGGTAATGTCTATCACAATTGATGGTGTGCGTGTGGTGGCGGCCAACCTGCCGGCGTGAGTTGTTCCCGCGCTGCCGGTGGTGGTAGTGGTCGCTGTAGTACTAGACGTCACTACATTGCTTGGGACGGTGGTTTTTGAGGTTAGTTTGCCCGGTTTGTCTTCCTTTTTGGGGCACACGGTGCCGCCGGTAATGGTAGGGCTCGCCGGAGTCACCGTCGCCGTACGGCTGCCATTGCCTAGCGGGCTCTTCTTCGGAGATCCGACCGCAGCCGGTTTCGCCGGAGCGCTCTTCTTGGGCGATGCCTTCGGGGATGATTCGGGTGTTGACCGGGGCGTTGACTTAGGTGTCGAGCGCATGCTAAGACGACGTCCCGGTCCGGGGGAGCTACCGGACGATCCCACTCCTCCCGTCCCACCTCCTCCTCCTCCGCCCGACCCACCAGCTCCACCGGCTCCACCGGGCGAACCGAGATAGATGGCCGATCCGGTACCGCCGCTGACGCTCAAATCAACCCGCGAACCGTGTATGGACGGTGGTGCTGAACCTGCAACGAGAAACACTCTGTAGTGAGGACCACAAAGGGGCCACGACGGCCCTAACCCTACCCGTGTAGGAGTACAACCCGGCCGGGCTGCTCCGTGGACGAAAGGTACTGACGATGCTGCTACTACGCCGCAGCTCCGATATCTCGCCGAGATCGATCTCGGCCGCGTACTCGCCGGCCGCCCGCGGGTTCTCCGGGTTGCGGTTCGTCCCACCGGCGGCCGCGCTCTGCCGCTGGCTGAGCGCTTTCGAGCAGCGCGGCGACGTTGGACAGGACTGGGCTCCCCCACTGGCCGTGGGGGTCTGCGGTCCCATGCTGCGCACCGACAACTGGGACGAGGTCGACGGGGACGTCGAGAGTGAGGTGTTGTATTGCTTCTTGGACGAGAGGCTCGGCTTGCGCGAGGGTCGTATGCTGCCCCGGGAGTCCGTCCGACAGATTCCTGCAGAGGGGGTGTAAAATGAGACGTCACAGTTCTTCAATATCCATGCTAACAAGGTACTAAAAACGGCGGGCGATTCAATTAAACCGGAGCTTACGGCTGCTGACCTTGTTTCGTGAAATTGTTTCAATCTTGTTCGACTTCTTGAAATCTGCTGTGTCATGATTCATTGCCACCTCATTCATGATTTATGAGCTGATCAGTGATAATGATCCTTTGCAACAGAAGCTACGAAAATCTTTTCACAGCACAACCACCATGATAGTTTGGTCCTCTTCTATGCGATCGATGCTGAATGAAGCTCCAAGAGATGCTGACAAAAAACACTACACCGTGTAGATGACAGCTACATCAAAAGCAAGAAAGATGGATGATGGATGACAGCAAGATGGATGTCATGAAAGCAGTTTGAACTAATGATGTAGAATGAGGTGTCCAAGGGCGTACACGGTTGTGCCAGGAGTCGAGATAAGAGAGAAACTTTTGAAACAAATCTAGATGTAGATGAGTGCCCCGAGCTATGGCGGAGTGGGAAACCTGAGAAGCACAATTGGAGTACGAAAAGTGAGATAAGCGTGTTGATGGATGTGTGAACATATTAATTAACACGGTAAGTTTGCAGTCGCGGACTTTAAATATATTGCATTTTAAATATATTGCGAAACATTGGTCAAACTTGTGGACTATGGGATCTCTGCGTTTTGGAGGTAAGACCCTTGAACATGATAAGTTCAAGACTTTTCTTCTTTCGCAAACAGAACTATACCTTCATCGTTACGCATCACGCCAATTTGTATGAAACTTTAATGAAATGCATACAGAAAGTGGGTTCCACGGCACGGTCGCACTCACCCGTTGGACAGTCTTTACCAAACTTGCAGTGACCCTCGCAGACTCCCTTGCTTTCGAGCAGCTCCTCGAAGTAATCTAACGCTAGGTAGCACTGCTCCTTATCCGTCGACTCCAGCGCTAAGCTGGGGAAACGCTCCTTCAGCCGTCGTCGTTCCTATAACGCATAAAAAATGGGGGAGCAAAAATAATGAACACCACAAAACGTGACGATTTATCAAGCTAATCAAAGGCGGAGGGGGAAATAAAACTAAGCCCATTTCCGACGGACCGTGCGGATGCGGACGTACCCATGTATCCCATGCCTTACCTCGAGCAGTTTGATGGCCTCGAAATCTTGCAGCTGATTCTGGAAGCCCAGGTTCGGGTTGGCTATCGAGCGACCGGCACGTACCACCTGCCGGAAGGGAGGTCACACGGAGGTGTTAATCGAAGTCACAGTGGCACAACGGGAGGCTACTACTACCTTCAGCGCTTCCTTCCAGCTCAGCGGCGTAACGCACATGATGTAGGCGACGGCCACCGTCACCGAGCGGGACATGCCGGCCAGACAGTGGATCAGCACATTGCCCTGCTTCAGCCGGGCCGAGTGGATGAAGTCGTTGCACACCGAGAAGTACTGGGACAGGTTTTGGTCCGGCTTGTCCGCCGCTATCACGCACAGGTAGTGTTTGTCCTAGCGGCGGGGCGAGAAAAGTTGTCGAAGGATAAGTTAAACGGAACAAAACGGAGATGCATCCATCCAATTCCAGGAGTAGATCAACGCCAGCGAAGAGACGTCGTTCGTAGTGTGTTAATAATGCATTTCATGTTCGAATTGCATTCCTTCAAGCTGATTACACTGATTTGCGCCCAAAAGTATGCAAAGTGCACTGCTCCGAATGTAATATTGATTTCGAGCAATTCTCACGGCTTAGTACTTTCTGAATGTTATCAAAATGCTATCTTGTATAACAAATTTAGTCTAATTATTATTAATCTTAGCTAGCAGAACTATTTTTTTTCAGTTCTTCGCACACGAATAAATTATTCCTTGCATGTATTAACAAACATAAATATATTAAAACATACTTCCCATCCAAGCAAATGAAATGCATAAATAAAGTACTGGTGTAATACACATTGCATAAATTAATTCATCAGCCCAAATTTGTTATTGTTCCTTCATTCTTACTTCATTCTTCAACGCATTGCATACGTTTTGATTCACATTCACCTAGTAAGACCGAAGGTATGCCATTTAACAACAAAATCTTCATTAACACATTGTTAATAGCACCTTACATCACCCTTCTTTTCGATAATGAAACATGTCGATATCATGTAACATTCCATAAATATGTCATCTATAAAGGTTTTATTTTTAAACTAATATGAATTGAAAAAGTATTTACAAATAAATGCCGCAAAAAAGAAAGAAATGTTTATAAAATAATAGAATAATCGTAACGACATAGTTTAGACGTATAAATAGATAAACGTATGCAATAAACAAAAAACGCCAAAAACAAGCAGAAATAATCAAAACACAATTTCATTTCTATTATTCTATACAGGCACTCTGTACATTTATGCAAAGAAACCATTGTTCGAAGACAAGAAGACAATTAATGCCAAACGTATAATAAGCTACTGTATTGTGGATAAAAATAACAAATTTTGCATGTATTGTTTTTCCTAAACAGCTGACATTCTGAACAAATTGCATATTTCCAAACATAAAATACGTAGAAACACTGGAGATGATCTAAGCTGCAGTAATAAGTAGATTGTTGTTACTGTATTTCAGAAATAGTGTGTCCCATATTGATAATCTCTTACGAAATAGCAACTTATTATATTAACCTTTTCGATTTTCGTTTGTTTTGCGATATATGCCTAATATTTATATTTATTTGTTTACCTTCTTAGCCTTTACGTCCAAACTGAAAGCACATCTTTCGACAAATTCATTAGAAATTACATTAAACTCCATGGGCATAACAAACCTACACATTCCATTCGCGTTGATTCGCTGAATGCACACTCGCTTTGCATACATTCAGGCGCTAACGTTCCGAGGGCTTCCAATTCAATAGAGCACCCTGTTAAATAAATTATGAACGACTTTTCTCTCTGCACCCGCAACAAGCTCCGATCCAGTGGCAGAAAACTTGCCACCGGTGGCTGGCTTGCTGAACTTTGGAATTTACAAAGGTTAATTAAAGCGAAGGAAACGTGTCACTCACCTTTCCCCGCGCAGCTCTAGTATCTTCTCACTAGATTACATGTTAATACACACGCATACTGCTAGTATTCGAAACCAGCTTCCAGGCATTCTACGCTCCTACACGGACCCCGATACACACAGATCATACGTTAGCAATAAAACTACGAAAAAAAAGTCCCTTTCGTAAACTTTTCCGGCACAAAACCCGGCACATCGACCCCCGGGGGAGACATTCCCCTTGCTACGCCGGTACCGGCCGGATATAGTTTGCCTTTGAGGCTACGACAAACTTTACACCCATTCAGCTTCGGAACGAACTTGGGGGAGCCTTTATCTCGTGAAAACCCTTCGAAAGCACCATTTTTTTTCAGCTCCCCCTGGTGATTCATTGCACGAAATGTTTTCGAATAAAAATGTCGTGCCGGTGCCACAATGCCAATGATTTGCTGTAACAAGAAAAGCGTGTTTCGTATGTTTGATAAACCGCATGCCTGGCGGCCGTTGCAGGATCTGTGTCACGCGAAGCACCCGGGGCTGCGGGCAAGTATTGATTCGGCTAAAACCAGCAACCCATCAAGTACTGTGCGCTGCACTACCACTACTCGAACCGTGTCGAGCAGAAACGTCCTCAAAACAGCAGCTACCCCTTACGCGAGAGCGTAATGGAAAGCGATGATGAGGCAAAAGTATTAAAAATATTTGCAACCATCTGCGACCGGTGGCAGCAGATCCTTTCAAGCCGTTTATTCTTTGCGTTTATGCCTCGTACATCGGTTCATTAGGAAAAAAGGGGCGTGCTCCTTTTTTATCGAATTTTGCAATTTCTACAAAAATACCAAACCCTTTCAACATGACACAACACGAGAAGCTTTCAGGGGCAATAGAAGATTGATGAGTGACGCCATTACGGTGTTCACACGTGAGTGGGTGTGTGTGTGTGTTTGCCTATATTCGAGGGACACACAAAGTGGTCAGGTTTCCTGGAATTCGAGGAGATATAAAGAGCGCACAACGCTGAAACGGATCCCACACGCCGGAATGGGAATCCCATTAGACCTAGAAACACGAAATCGAAAGAGCCCGCCTTCTTACACTTTTCCTTCTTCTTCGACACATTGTTACAGTCTCACAGCCTCCATTTGCAGCCGGTTTTACATGTGTACAATAGTTGCCGGACGAGTCGGTTTGGGGGCGAGAGGATTACGGAGGATTTGTTATTCGTCCCTCGCACACTTCCACACCGCTTCGGGCACCTTTGGGCGTGTGGGCAGACAAAAGTTTGATCAATGTTCGTCCCGCATGCGGGAACACTTGGGACGGGATAACGATCGCACGTGGCACGGTGTCAGTTGTCGGAGACAAATAAAACCACCCCCTCCAAACCGCTTGAGTAATCGTGTGCAGCGTGGATCCGAATGCGTGCTGTAACTCGGGCAATAAAACGTCAGTACAAACACCGCTCCGATCGTGGTGGTGGTGTGTTCGTAATTCATACGAACATAGCTTGCGGCACAGGGGGCAATATAGATAAGAGGCCACCGTGACTGATGGTGCATTATGTAAAGCTCATCCCATCCGGCTCGAATTGGAAAATCGACGGGTGAGTGAGCATAACTAATGACGGCTGCTCGATGCTACTCACGAAAATTACTACCGGGCTTCTGGTAGTATGATGTCCAGAGTACGGAAGCTACCCCGACCAGGCCGGAGATCACTCAAACTCGGGCCACCCGGGGGGGTTTTACAATTTTTATTCCCTTTCGAGATGTTCAGCCCAATCCAATCCAATTAAAGTAAGGTCACATCGGGAACGCCGGCATGATTTATGGAGATTTCATCCTCAAGGCGGTATGTCAGACTGGCTGCAGAGCTATAGAAAATCGTTAGTTCCCAGCCAGGATGTATATCTTTACCAAATAATGAGCTAATAATACGTTCGTCAAACGTTTGCCATACGAGTTGCATACTTTTGGGATGATTCATTAAATGTGCGCCTAAAAGTATGCAACTTGAATTACACATTCACTTTGGAGTGAACTGATAGTTGTGACAGTTTGCCTGTTATCCGATTGAACTGTTTTGAATTCAGCTTCTTTATTAACCAGATCGTTTACCTTTGTTACATAAATAGTAAAATAAGCCTAAGACGTGGTTGAATGGCAAGGTGGAAAAACTTATTTTGACTCCTCCGAGAGTTGACAGAAGCTGTGTTAGATCTTTTAGCTGTAGGATATTTTTTCAATTATTTTTTATGAAATTTTTGCTATAAAGTGTCGATGATGAAAATTTTGACGAAATTTGACACTTCCATGAATTTATTGGCAATTTGTTATGCTAAATGCATTCTTTGTAAGTTTTGCGTTTTGTGCTTGATAGCAGAAAGAGTAAACGAAGAAGATGAACTGATAAAAAAGAAAAGGCAGGAAGAGAAATAGAGAAAGAAATATTTTACCCCTTTTTTAGCAATCTGGTTCTTGCTAAGTGACGTACACTGACGGCAAAAATATAAGACTGCTCTCATAGTTGGTATATATGTTGAGGTAATAATAGTTTGATGGGTTTTCTAGCCGTCAAACCACAACTTTAAGAGTAAATTTTCTGTAATCAAACATAACTTACTCCAAGTTATCCCTCATTTTTATAATTATTCTTATCATCTTGACCGTCAGGTGCTACATGAGCTTTTATTGACACATGAGGCTTACATAACTCTTCAGATGTTTCATAGTTGACAAATATAATACATTGAACACGATTGTTGAACGCGATTTTATGCAGATTGATTACTGATGGTTAGCTACGAGAACAATGCTTTAGCACTTGAGAATGCCTATCGTTCCAATTCTCATTGTTCGTCGTTCCAACAAGTTGATGTTGTTTATTGTTTATTTTTTATTGTATAACCCAACGGACCAACAGGGTCGAAATGTTGGAGCACTCAGCACACCTGTGGTATATTAAGCAGAGTACCTGGGTCTACTTCACTATAAAAACAACCAAACTTTAGTAAACATCAGCTGTACGCTATTATTGCCATACTAAGAGCAATATTAAATTCATAGCCTCCCTAATGAGATCCTCCACCTGCTCTGCTGCTTTAATATACATAAATTAATGCCTCCCCCTTGCCAGAAACCCCACTCAGCCCGAGGAAAACTTACCAGTTACAATCCACACAAAAAGAGAGAGGGAAAACAATCGTTTTTCACCATGAAATAAAGCTTCCATCACGGTCGGAAATGGGGCGCAAATCACGACGGTGTACCCTACCCCGGGTTTACGATCACACGGCCGGACCAGTTGGCCGGTTATCAAATAGTTTTCGGTTGCATTTCTTCGCCCCTTCTACGCTCCGTGTGCAAATATGGGCGGCAACTTTCGTCATAAAACTCGGACACCGGCTCCGGGTGCTCCGGGGGGCTATGAATTTTCGGTGGTGCTTCTTCTTTCACCCTGTATTGTGCTGTCGCCCTCGTCAGCTCGTCGCGAGACGGTATTGATCTATCAAACAGACCGGCTCCTTCGCTTCACCCAGCCCAGGCTGGATCGCGTTGTTCGATTCGTTTTCGAACCATATGTCGAGCGGTCCGATGACGGCTTCGCCTGGCACGGTTCGCCCAATCAATCATACCGTTGATAAGCGTGCGATAATTGTGCCCATTACACTAATTAACGATCAACTACTGCATGTGAGCAGGGACAATGATATAATTCTGCTGGAATGGCACGCCAACAAACGAAGAGAAGGTAACGGAAACAAACTTTTTGTCCGGCTTTGGAGTCTTCCAATATGGGACTAATTAAGGTACTAATGAATGTTCTTCTTCAAAGGAAAACTTCATGTAACTTAGCCTCATGTAATTAGACAACTCTGATCTGATGTTTCTAGGGAAATGACTTCATGCAGCACTGGAGACTGTGTGCATGAAAATCGAATATATCACACCAGTTGAAGGTTTATATTATAAGATACTGCGTCTATTCTCAGAGTTATACCATTTAACA